>OZ057399.1:21452455-21731727 GCA_964056695.1 Melieria picta
AAAATTTTCACCTGCGCAGATTTGCGCAAATTCAAGTTATTGGCATTTTTCTGTGAAGACTCTTAAGTAAGTTTTCAATATTTTCAACGTTTGGTTGAATAGCAATCAGCCAACTAATGCTTTGTTGTTGATGGAAAAATTTGTTGAATAAAGCTTCGGAAAATCAATTATGATTAAATTTATATTCGAAATAGGTTAATGGGGTTTCAACAATACATTTTGATCATTGCTTCTTATAAACCCAAAAGTAGACGTCATAACTTTGTATTAATTTGTATTTTAATTAATTTGTATTGTAATTAATTTGTATTGTAATTAATTTTGTATTTTTCCCACTCAAAAATGTTGACAATTTTTGAATAAATTATTCAAATCGGTTGCGCAGTTTCTGAGATACAATGTTTCCTCGCTTTTTTACTACATTTAAAAGTGGGGTGGCTTCCCATTCCAATGAAAATTACTAGTTTTGTTCTGCAGCACCCTTAAGAATTGGTGATAGCGGTTAGGCATGTATAGGAAAAAAATTCAGAAGGGAATATAAATGGAGGTCAGTCGTACATATGATACGTCTGGGGGCAATCTGGGAGCGGTGGGAGCCCATTTTATAAAAATAATGATTTTGTATGGGAGCCTCATTAAGGGTTGGATACAGGGGGTAAGTATGGTTGAAAGAAATATTCAGAAGGAAAAAATAGTGTGGGTCAGTCATAGATTTTAACCCTCTAAGAGCAACTTCGGAGCAGCTGTGGAACAATTTGTATATGTAATTTGTAATTTTGATTGTTTTTGAAATGAGCGCAGTTTATTTAAATACATTTTTATAAATAAATTTAAAGAAATTTAAATAAAAATAAAATAATAATAATAAAATAAATTTCAATTTAAATACAAATAAAATAATAATAAAATAATTTTCATTGTTTTTAAGAAGTTTTTTCAAATCCAAATGGTTGTGATTTTGCTCCGATTTCATTCAAATTTTGCACAGTAAGTTCTCATACAATAACTGTGTATGAAATTTCATTAATTTACGACTACTCCTTCTAATTTTGTCAGTCCTCTATATGAACTCGCAAAATTGTGCGGTGTGGCTCTGCAGGAACACCGAATATTTATGTTCAAGGATCCTGATGACTTTATGCGGAAGTCAACGGTTTATCGATATATTAAAATGATTAAAACAGAAAAATGGCAGTTAAAATTAAAGATTCCGCAACGACTTGTCTAGGTCTCCGAGTGGATATAGGTCTGGACTATGCACCCAAACAAACCGTTGTCCATATAACATTTTTGTAAAGCAGAAACTCAACAGCCTCTTCAACTTTAACCCAACTTAGTGGAATAAAGTTTAACTTCATTCACAAATCTGATAATAATAGTGCAAGAAAAATATGCCTAAGGAATAGAAACGATTTTCGTTGAGTTTAGCGGCCGTTTGATTCTTAATGGTAAATTTTTCACCCATGCCCAGCAAGCCAAGAAGCTCTCAAGCAACTTTAATTATTTTTTATTAATTTTTCTTTTTTATTTATGATATATTTTATTTTTATAATATTTTTTTATTTTTTATTTTAAGAACTAACTCTTTTAATTACACCTCAATCAGAATTAAATTTTTTCAATCAATCTTCAATAAATTTCAAACCTAAATCTATCAATTACAAAATTAAATAATAAGAAAGTAGCTTAGTAAATAAATAAAAAAATAATAAATAATAATTGGTGGACGAAATCTCACCACTTGAAAGCACTGCTCAAGAGTGGCCACATCTTTGTCACTCAACACTCAGCAGTGCTGACACTGAGCTGGAAACATGTAATTTTCAGCAGCTGATCAGATTTGTTGATAAATTTCATCACTGTTAATGTGTAGCCGCCCTGGTCAGCAAACTGCCAAATGAACAAAACGGAAATGAGATTGTAAGAAATTTCCAAAAATTAATGAAGCCAGCGATTCCTTTAATCCAGCGCCACCCACCCACTGATGAGTCGTTGACGCAGACAGCAATCGTTGCTATTTCGCGAAAAACTGCATACAAAAACTTACAAATAGATAAGAGAATATATACACATACATACATATGTATCTATCTTTATGTGTAGATATGAAAATGTAATATTTTTCGCTTGGTGGCGTTTTTGTGCCGCACAGATTTTCCGAAGCAAATTTTGCGCTCCACTCGCCGCATGACGAAGACGAAGGCGTCCTGCTGCAATTTAATATCGCAGCATTTTACGCTAAATGGATGCTGGGGAATATGCGATTTGGCTTCAATGCGGCCACGTTTGTGGGTGACTGCGGCTGCCGAGTGAAACTTTCGTGCGCCCGCCGCGACGACTGTTGCTGGCTGCGAGCTACGACTGCCAATGCCGCTTTTTACGACATTTCTCCGTTGGGAGAAATGCGCCGACAAGCAGCACAGATAACAAATTTTAAGCATTAAATTGTTGTTGTCTTTATGACAACGCAATCAAAACAACCAAAAACAAAAAAAGAAAAATACTCAAATACTAAAAAAATAATCAAATTACTGAAATTTTTTGAGAGCAGAAAGTTCATAGTTTAAACTGGGCCTGCGAGATGAGGCAACAGCAATTTTCACTTGGCTTGTAATTTTTTGTTATTATTATTGTTTTTTTTGCATGGCAACTTATTACACCACGTTGTACAGTTAAGTGAATATAATAGAATAGGAGCTGTAAAGTTATTAAAATCAATTTCCCCAAAGGCATTCAATTTCAGTTGAAGACATTTAGGTCCTGCTTAACCCATCAAGTAATTTAGTTGTTATTCGAATCCAGCACTCGCCGATTTGTGATACAATGCTTGACGTTTTTGAAATTTATATCTGAAGTTATTTTTGCAACGATTTAACAGCGCCACTTTACGTTATCCTTGCACAATGCGCTCTAATTAGGACAACACAATATTTTGCAATGCAATTTCGCTTTCACAACGACAGCGGAAACGCCAACAATGACAGGTGTACGTATCGTGTTGCGCGTTTTTAATTAAAGCCGCTTTCGTTTTTATTGTGCAACATGGCGAAAAACAGCACAAAACCAGCTAACGAACAAAAAAAACAGCGCCGATTCGCCTGAAATGCGACCAGCGATAGCAAATCAACAGCAACAACAACAGCAAATAGCAGCATTAGGCAGAGAAGCGACAGCGCGTACAACACACACACACGCACGCACACACACACAAATGAGTCGGTTTCAATTTAACGCACGCTGTGCGCTGCTCGGATTTCAATAGCAGCGGCTGCAACGACAACGAGTTGCTAACAAGTGCGATAATGTTGCAGCGCATCGTCAAGCAGCAGCAGCAGCAGCAGCAGCATTTATCGATTTTCCGTCATCTATTTTGCCATTGCAAAGCGCAGCGTGATTTTCCTCATTTTCCGGCTCTCTGGCGTTCGTTAGCTGCCAGCATTGCCGCGCTCCACCTGTCTGTCGAGCATATGTTGCCGCATTGTGCTCGACTGTCCTGAACAAAGCCGACACTCGCTGCCGCGCATTTCATTCGCCGCATTAGCCTCTACAACGCGTACTATACACTTTTGTAAAGCTACACAAATACACGCACACTCACATGCACATATCCTACACCAACATTTGTATGCTTGTGTGTGTGTATGTTGCTATAGACAATGTTGAGTCCCTTATCAAAGCATCATGAAAAGTGCAAAGTTTGGGTTTTATTTTATTGCCTGCCGCTTGCTGAAATTAAACCGAATTGAATGCAAATACATGCATACACAAATACATACCAACAGTTTTATATCAAAATGATACTTATAAACAGAGACCTAAAATAATTATTATCCATATTTTTGGGAAAAAAATAATGCCCTAATTTAAGAAATGTCTATAATTATTGCTTTATAATAATTATTTCCAATAAGAAATTGTTTACGTCGGCTATAACTATTATCATGTACTAAATATTTTTGAGTTGCATAATAACTCTTATAAGTAACAAGTATATTTTTCGTTGTCGATAATTATTATTTTGGTATTTTTGTTTTTTACATTGCTTCATAACTTTTATTTATGACTTCTTTAATTTACGTTACCGATAACTATTATTTTGAGAAATTTTTTTTTTACGTTGCTTCATAACTTTTATTTATGATTTTTTTTCATTTACGTTGCCAATACCTATTATTTAAAAAAAAAAATGTTTACGTTGAATTACTACATTTTGGATATGAATTCATTTTTAATTGTTTTAAATTGACAAACGCAAATTAAACGCAAAGAAACCTTATTTCCACCAACAACTAAACAATTAAAAATCAATTCGTACTCAAAATGTTTTAAGGCAACGTAAAAAAAATGTATTTCATAAAAGTTATGAGGCATCGTAAAAATAATTTTCTTTCAAATAATAGTTATCGGCAACGTAAATAACAAAAAATCATAAATAAAAGTTATGAAGCAAAGAAAAAAATTTTTTCAAAATAATAGTTATCGGCAACGTAAATCAAAAAAATCAAAAATAAAAATTATTAAGCAACGTAAAAACAAAAAATCCCAAAATAATAATTATCGAGAACGAAAAAAGTATTTATTTCTCATAACAGTTATTATGCAACGTAAAAACTAATTGTCGCAAATAATAATTATAATCAACAAATAAAATTTATGTTGCATTGTAATAGTTACATTCCAATTAATTTCTTAAAAAACTTATAATAATTAAGTCCCTGCTTATAAAATTTGCAAAATTTATAACAGCGATCGTTTTTTCTAAACGTCTGGGGATGTCACTTTTGGGTAAAAAATATTTAAAAATTTCGTACATCTTTTTCTCTTTTATCAAGAACCTCTTTCATTAGTACAGATTGAAATTTGAATCTGGCGGCTACTTACATGCTGATTTAAACCACACTAGGCTAGGTTAGGTTAAGTTCGGCTAGATTAGGTTAGGTTCATTGTTTCTGTGGTCTCCCCGCACTACCAGCGCTTTAAGTTATATATTATTTCAATTTTTCATTGGTTCCATAGTTGTTTACAATATGTGTGCATTTTTACAAAGTGATTTTTAGTTTAGTTTCATAAATAAGGTAAAACATTAGAAGGTTAAATTAGGTTAGATTAGGTTTTTCTGTTGACTCTGCTTGGTTATCGTAACCACGCTTCGAGTAGTTCATTATATCTTTAAAGTTAGGTTAGGTCTGATGAAACTAGGTTAGGTTCGGTTATTTTCAGCAAGGTAAAGCAGGTTAGGTTAGGATATACTTTCAATCTCTTTTACTTCTCAAAATACATACAGTAAAGAATATCAACTTTGAAGATTTTTCAATAAATAGAAATTACTGAAATTAATTTTTAATTTAGTTAAAAAAATTATGATTTTTTTTTTAATCCTAGCGCATCTCTTGCACGTCTCCAAGTGGCACAACACTGGTTGAGAACGTTCGATTTTGAATTCGTGTTCTTTTCAAATTCAAACCAATTCAAGCCATGTTAAAAGCAAATTTTATATATATTTTATTTTATTTTATTTTATTTTATTTTATTTTATTTTATTTTATTTTGTTTTGTTTTATTTTATTTTATTTTATTTTATTTTATTTTATTTTATTTTATTTTGTTTTGTTTTGTTTTGTTTTGTTTTGTTTTGTTTTGTTTTGTTTTGTTTTGTTTTGTTTTGTTTTGTTTTGTTTTGTTTTGTTTTGTTTTGTTTTGTTTTGTTTTGTTTTGTTTTGTTTTGTTTTGTTTTGTTTTGTTTTGTTTTGTTTTGTTTTGTTTTGTTTTGTTTTGTTTTGTTTTGTTTTGTTTTGTTTTGTTTTGTTTTGTTTTGTTTTGTTTTGTTTTGTTTTGTTTTGTTTTGTTTTGTTTTGTTTTGTTTTGTTTTGTTTTGTTTTGTTTTGTTTTGTTTTGTTTTGTTTTGTTTTGTTTTGTTTTGTTTTGTTTTGTTTTGTTTTGTTTTGTTTTGTTTTGTTTTGTTTTGTTTTGTTTTGTTTTGTTTTGTTTTGTTTTGTTTTGTTTTGTTTTGTTTTGTTTTGTTTTGTTTTGTTTTGTTTTGTTTTGTTTTGTTTTGTTTTGTTTTGTTTTGTTTTGTTTTGTTTTGTTTTGTTTTGTTTTGTTTTGTTTTGTTTTGTTTTGTTTTGTTTTGTTTTGTTTTGTTTTGTTTTGTTTTGTTTTGTTTTGTTTTGTTTTGTTTTGTTTTGTTTTGTTTTGTTTTGTTTTGTTTTGTTTTGTTTTGTTTTGTTTTGTTTTGTTTTGTTTTGTTTTGTTTTGTTTTGTTTTGTTTTGTTTTGTTTTGTTTTGTTTTGTTTTGTTTTGTTTTGTTTTGTTTTGTTTTGTTTTGTTTTGTTTTGTTTTGTTTTGTTTTGTTTTGTTTTGTATTGTTTTGTTTTGTTTTGTTTTGTTTTGTTTTGTTTTGTTTTGTTTTGTTTTGTTTTGTTTTGTTTTGTTTTGTTTTGTTTTGTTTTGTTTTGTTTTGTTTTGTTTTGTTTTGTTTTGTTTTGTTTTGTTTTGTTTTGTTTTGTTTTGTTTTGTTTTGTTTTGTTTTGTTTTGTTTTGTTTTATTTTGTTTTGTTTTGTTTTGTTTTGTTTTGTTTTGTTTTATTTCATTTCATTTCATTTTATTTTATTTTATTTTATTTTATTTTATTTTATTTTATTTTATTTTATTTTATTTTATTTTATTTTATTTTATTTTTCTTTATTTTATTTTATTTTATTTTGTTTGATTTGATTTGATTTGATTTGATTTGATTTGATTTGATTTGTTTTGTTTTGTTTTGTTTTGTTTTATTTTATTTTATTTTATTTTATTTTATTTTATTTTATTTTATTTATTTTATTTTATTTTATTTTATTTTATTTTATTTTATTTTACTTTATTTATTTTATTTTGTTTTGTTTTGTTTTGTTTTATTTTATATATTTTTGAAATCGGTTTTGACAGACCTGCAGAAAGTTTATTTTCCCAGAAATAATGGTGCACA
Source organism: Melieria picta (assembly GCA_964056695.1). Taxonomy (NCBI): domain Eukaryota; kingdom Metazoa; phylum Arthropoda; class Insecta; order Diptera; family Ulidiidae; genus Melieria; species Melieria picta. The sequence goes on from OZ057399.1 coordinate 21,459,424, forward strand.
ATATTATTAGTCTCATCGTATGTTAAGAGATGCCACTGACATCATAAAGTTTGTATGAAATTGATTTATTTATAGCTATGCTAAATTTTGCTTGCAGTTCCAAAAATTTACTTAGGCTGTGGGTATCCCATAACGTTGATATTTTGTGTGTTTATTAACTCTTACAAAGGCTATTTCAATACATTTTTTCGAATTTTCATACAGTATCGCTTCATCTTAATGGTCACTCTTACCAGCGGTGGCGGTCAAAGCATGAGGCGTATGAGGCAAAAGGGAGGGGCGGCAAAGAAGAAAAAAATATTTGAAATGCGCGCCAAATTTCGGATAAAAATTATCTTTAAGTTGCATTCATATAAATATTTCCACATTTTCATTAGATATTTTTTTCTAATATCGATCCATTTGTATGAAAAAATTGAATTAAAACAGATCTCATGTGGTTCATAATTTTCGTATGAATTTAAATAAATATATACAAAAATTTAGGGGCCGCACTCTGGCGATTTGCCTCGGGCGGCATAAAAGCTTTGTCTGCCACCGCTTACCAGTATGGCATTTTAAATGCATTGCAAAATTCTGCAACAAAATGCAAATTTTCTTCAGCACTGCACCCGATCCACACAATGGCTACAAGACAAGAATTGTAGGGTTCAATATCGCTTTCACACTCCTACACACATAAATACGAACATCAAAAAATTGCTCAACAAAACCATTTTTATTCAATTTTCCCAAATTAAATAAATTAGAAGAGTAAAAGCGCAAAATTCAATCAACTCGCCTCAAGAGCTTTGCGCAGCGCAGCAAATTACAACGTTCCACTGTGTTGGCCAACAGCGTCCGACAGGCCAAGGCAGCAGCTCCTTGCAGAGTCAGAGCCACAGACTGCAATAGGGACGGACAGCGAAACAGAGACGAAGGAAAAGAGCGATGTAGTAAGACGCTGCGCTCTACTGGCTGTCAGTAATGATGGCCGCAACAAGGGGCCGCTGTCGAAATGCAGCTTAGGAGGATATTTGGAAAATTGTGTCAGTGGTGTGCTTGGCGTGTGGCCACGTGCCCGACTGCAACGTGACAATGTGACTGACCGCGTGCGGACTGCACCCAACATTGTCGGCGTCTTATTGCCACCAGCAGTGCAATACGGCTGCGAACGTGCCGCAGCCGCACACGTACCACTGCCGCCGATGCCTTCAAGCCAGAAGTGGCACCGATGCCGACTTGCATCTTGTTTGCGCATTTTTATGCAATTTCCATGCAATTTCGATGGCAGTAAGCGAGCGACGCAAACAACAGCAGCCAGCAGCAGTTGCAGCGGTACGTGATACTCTTCCACTTCCGGCATTGTCAGCCGGAAGCAGCTTCAGGTAACGAAGCGTGTTGTTAGCGGCGCCAGCTGTGCTTCGATACTGTTCGGTCGCGTGCCGGTTGCCGGGTTCGTTGGCATTTTCGCGACGACTGCAACTCATCAATTCGATTGGTTTGACGTTGCCTTAAAGATGCTTTAAAGATGTTCTTCGAATTTAAATTGCACGAAAATGTATTTCAATACACAGTCAAAATTAAAAAATTAAATGAATAAATAAAATGAATTAAAATTTTTCTCAAACAGAATTAAAAATCAGAGATTAAATGCTCTTCTTTTAGTAAAAAATAAACACCAATTCAAAATATAATGAATACCTTAACCCTCAAATGCATATTGATGCCTTTAGGCACACTTACATATTTGTGTATATCTTCAAATTAAACAGCGATATAATATTTTGAAACGACAACCACATTCGAAATCTGTTTGCTAATATTTAGTAGTTTATTAATATTTAATTCACTTTTCAGTGGATTTCTGTGCTAAAAAGTAAAACCTATTTTTATTTAGCAAACGTGAAAATAATTCATGCATTTGAGGGTTAAATCTCCAAAATTGTTTTAATTTTTCTATTTATATAAATTAAGTATATCTAGAGCTTTCTTTTGTAAGTAATAAGTCACTATGGTGAAATTTTGCGTTCAATATTTTTCCCATACACACTAACCCTAAAAAATCAAGTTTTGTAGGACATTTTAGTACCAATTTTGATTAAGTACGAAATAAACACTTAAACACATTTTCAGTTTTGGCTTAATTCTGGCGTTCAAGTTAATTTCTGAGCTTTGATGTATTCAGACACCTATAGTCGAATTTTATGGAGAATATTTTCGCGGTACATTTTGTTCTCAAAAAGTCCTGTTTTACAGGATATTTTTGGCATTTTATAAAAAAGGGTCAAATTGACCCATACCAATAGGAGCTACAGGGTTAAAATGCTCCACGAAAATGTTCTTTGTAGTATTTTACATCAAATTGCTGAACACATCATATACCTAAAATGTGAGGTTACATGGTTTTCGTATGCCGATTCACCATAAGAATGTGCAAAAAGGGGGGAAAAAAATGCAGACGTAAACTTTCAAAACGCCGATACACGTATATTTTTTTTTGGCGCCCTCTACCAGAATCCGTTGTCAGAACCTTGTTATTTTTTTTTTGTGTTGTACAGTGTTATTGAACGCTATTTAATAAAACAGAAATTTAAGTAAATTGCTGAATGTTTGTAGTAGTATTTCTGTCATCATTGAAATGGAAATGGCGAAATCATAACGACAATTCGTATTGTATTGTCTCAATCAGTGAACCGCCACTGTATTCTTCCTACTCTGATAGCTCTCAAGTCTTGTGTGAAGCCCTGCAATTACACAGCATTCCGTTAAGATCATTAAATTCGAAAAGCCTCCTTTGCATGACAGTAAAGTCTGCTCATCAGTTTTATGCGCCCACATTCTTTTCCGCAAGTGCAAGTAATTTTCCTGCGGATATCTTATATCAGCGACCGTCAAACAGTTAAACTCTTGACTGAAATTTCAAACTTTTAATTTTGCTAATTAATTGAGGCTGCCTCATGTGTTGAATTTCAACACACACACACAAACGCCGACTGCACATCTACTCGAAAGGCGGCATTAAAATGAAAATAAATTATTTCTCCTTTTAATATTTGATCCCACTCGCGAGTCGAGCACCCCAGGCAACCAGACAACAACAATCAGCAGCGAAATGATTTACCGCCAGGCTCTAACCAAGTTAAGCACGCTAGTCGACAGCAAAAAAAAATCTCATTGTAACTCAAAACAAAGCAATCATTTACAGCTGTGGTGGCAGCAGCAGCAACAACAAAAACAACTACTAGTCGGAAAAGCAGCGCAGCCGTCTAAATGTGTGTGCGGATGGATGGAAGCAGTGAAGCTGAAAGGATATTCGCAGCTAAACACTCCAATTACCCGGCAGCCAAAGAGCCAACGAACCTCCCACACACTCACACACACACACATACACACACAAGAGCGCGCGCGTTTTGTTTGTGCAAGTGAAAAGATACAAATGGAAGCCAAAGAAAATCCTTACAAAGTCGTTATCTTAATTACTTTTATAGCTTCGATCTTTGGCTAAAATTAAAACAAGCAAAATAACAGCCACAACAACAGCAACAACACGAACGCAGGCGAATAATAACAGCGAAACGTTTCAGCCACAGCGAGCAAAGTGCAGAGAGAGAAAGCAACCAACCAACCAACGCACACACATAATGGCAAAAGGAGTACAAGGACTTGGAAGATGATTTACACAAGTGCCACAAGTCACACACAGGCGTACGTACAAGCATACACCCACACACACACATACACATCGACACTAACGACAGCACAGTTTATGGCCAGCAGGCTTTTCAGTTGCGTGCTGGCAAGCGTGGGAGATTTGCAGCACTAACCAAATGTGTAACGGCAAGTGAAAAAGTGGCTCAAGTGTATGCATTACTCGCTATACACCCACACTCACACAACTGCCGGAGTACAGCACAAAAGACGAAGGAAGGATGCGCCCAGCACGTGGATGGAGCGCGAGACAGCTGAAGTCATGCAAAGCAATAAAGGCAACTCGGTAAACGATAGCATCTTAACCTAAATTTTTTTAAATTGTTGTTGCCATTGTTGTTGTTGTTGTTGTTTTTTTAGTTGAGATTTCAAAGACGCTGCAAGAATGAAAATGAATATTAAGACATCGCCAGCGAAGGGACGCAATTGACACCGTGAGCGCAGCGCTGGCCCGTGTGCGGAGCCATGGCAGACTGTGGCACAGTGGCAAATTGCAAAAGGCAACACACCCACAAATAGAGAGGGAGAAAGAACATAAAGGAACTGCTTTCACAGTGTCCAGCACATTTTGTTTGCATACAGTGAATCGTGGGTTGAGTGCATCTTTTATCTGTGTCATTGCTGCCCCTGCAAACGAGCACACAACGGTTCACATACACATGCACGAATAAAGTTGGCCGAGTTTAGATGCTGCTTTCAGCATATCAGTTCCTCAATTAGTTTAACGCCAGCGATAGCAGTCAGCAAGAAAATATTTTGACTGTAGAGAATTAGGCTTTGGCAGTGCACTGCAATTCATTTCAGCGCGGCTGGGCACTTGTGAGTAGAGTCCGACCGATACCAAATTTTTTGGCCGATGCCGATTAATCGTCCGGAAAGGCGAGTTTTGGCCGATGCCGATTAATCGGCCAAAAGGGCGAAAATCGGCCGATGCCGAAGCCGATTACATAGAAAAAATAACTCGAATAAATTCAATCAAAAACACAGTCTATTTTATAAAATAACAAAAGGAACTATTACATATTGCTTGTAACATTCTTTACAAAATAACAAAACAACGAGAAAAGAAATAATTAAAAACTAAATAAAATAACAAGAGAATTCAGAATTCTAATACATTAACATGTATTAAAAAAATAATATATCACATTTATCCACTGAGAGAGAAACAAAAATAGTGACGTAAATATTGCATACAAATTCAGTTTTTTATTCAACTTAAAATTACGATTTTTATATTAAAATGTGTACTCTCAAATTGCGACCCGTTATACAGATGCAGGGGGAAGAAGTCAGAAAACAAGTTTGGAAAAAATGAAAAGCCTGTTAAAAAAATTAAAAAAGAAAAAATTAAAAGAAAAAATTAAAATTAAATTACAAATAAAAATTAAAAAAGAAGGATAAGATTGAAAAATTAAATGCCCCTTCTTCTGATATCCACATTAAAAAACGAAATGCATAGACATTTCGAGAAAATCTGTGCTTTTAAGAATGCCTTGTTATAAAAAAATCGTTTCTAGGAAACATTTATATTAAACAGTATCTAAAAATACATTACTGAAAGGGGGTATAAGAACCCGTTGGTACAAAAAATGAAAACAAAAAAATGAAAGCAGAAACATAGGCCGATGGCATCATCGACCGAAAACGGCCGATGTGGCATCGGCCAAAAAAAGCCGAAAAAGGCCGATGCCGATAGCTATTTTTTTGGCCGATGCCGATACCAATTTTATTGGCCGATACTAGCCGATGCCGATGCCAGTTAATCGGTCGGACTCTACTTGTGAGTGAAACATTTTAGGTAGCTGTCAGCGAATGCAGAAGTCAGTCAGTTCGCGTCTAATCGTTCACGTTCTGTGTGCGCGTTCATAGGCGAGAAGAGACATGAAAATACGAAAGACGAAACAGAGGTGAAATAATCAGCCAAATTCTGTTAAGGCTGATCTTGCAATACTTTCGTTACAACAACAACGTAGAAATGTTTGCATTTTTCGAACATGTCTGTTCCTATGACTCGATTTCTACGCTCGATTTGCACGTTTTGCCTTGAATGATTTCAGTTAGAATTTTGCGTGGTTGCGTGAAGCAACGAATTGCAGAAGCAGTCGAATGGTATGTAATAATAAATTTATGTAATTATTAATTAATTAATTTATTTATTTATTAATGATTTAATTTATTTATTAATTGCAGGCGAAGTCAGGATGTTCTATTGCGTCAGGCCCCAAACAGTTTCGACAGAAGTGTGTCAACAAGTCGAAGTTCATCTTTACGTCTTCATCTTTTTTTATTCGCCATGAATTTTTGTTGTTTTAATAATATTTTTAAAATAAAATTAATATTTAAAAATTTCAATGTTTCTGGTTTGAAAACTAATCCAGAATAAACTAGTTTGCAAACTAGTCGCTTCGCAACTGGTTTAGAAACTGTTTTACTTAGGACTGACCTTGGACTAGTTGCAAATGGATGCAGACGGGGACAATTGACTGTCGCCTAGGACACCGCCACGTTAAAAGGGTGAGTTTGCTCCAAGGAAACGAGTCGGTTCTGAGGTCAGCTATGACTGTCAAGCAACCAGTTGAAAAACTACATTTGGACCAGTCCGAATTCCTACAAAGTAGGTTGTAGTGGCTGCCTCTGTTTGAGACACACTTAGGCCTCTATATGGGCCCATTGTGATACCACAAATTGTACCCGTTTGAAATGTGTCTTGTAATTCATGTTGAAAAAACAGTGTTGCATGGGATGGGAGAAGGAACTGGAGTTCAAACTTAAATAAAATTTGTTTTTCACTCTTTCTGCAAAATGAGTTGTCAGAGCATTCAAGCAACTGCAACCAAAATGTTTATAAATATTGGGAGCACAAATTACTTCGATCCTTTTATTTTTTGTGGCCGAAAATGCATTTACGAGTATTTAAAAACAAAATTAATGTACAAATTAATCAAAATATTGTCCATCGCTCGTTATTACTTTTATCCAACTCTCACGTAATTTTTTAATTCCATTTCCAAACAATGACTCGTCTTTCAAGGCGACTTTAGTTAGGAGCTAATTTTTCTAATTAATTTTGACTGGGCCTCACGTGGTATTTTTTCTACTTGGGATTGTCACAGAATATCAATTTTTCATACCCAGTCATAATCCGTTGTAAGAAACCCTTTCTTTTTTGCCTTTGAATCAGCTGCTTGCAAGTGAAAAAACACAAAGTTGACATATTGAACACAAAAAAACAAGATGTTTTAATAAATTCAAAGCGATATTAAGTGAATATTTTTGACCGATACCTTACCTCTCTGGAACTAAGGCAATCAGCTGCCACTGTCACCCATTCACAAAAGCCAGAGCCATCTTTTGAAAATAAATCTTTTGAAATAAATAAAATGAAATGAAAATGAAATAAAATTAATTTGTTCATATGTAACAGAGACCTAAAATAATTATTATTCATATTTTTTTTGTTTAATTTAAGAAATTTTTATAAATATTGCTTTATAATAATTATTCCTAATAAGACATTTTTTACGTGGCCTGCAACTATTACACCGTGCGACAGCATTTTTCACACCGGGAAAAATCCATATGTGCGTGAAACTAGAGACGAAATATAGTAATAAAGCGTACTCAGTTTTTAATTTCTACATCCTTTGTTCTTTTAAAAGTACTTCAAAATTTTGAAGGGGTTAAAAAATAAAAATAAAAATAAAAAAATATAAAAAATACTTAACCTCGTTAATGAAAGAGGAAATGAAAGGGGAAAGACTAAAAAACTTGAATAAAATTGATTTTTTATCTATTTGTAAAAAAAGAATATGAAAAAGGTCCTTGAAAATTTTAATCCTTTATATGCTTGAAAATTTTTATAGAATTTTCTTAAAAAGTAAGTATGTTAATACCCAGAATCTCCTTGATCACGTGTCAAAATTTCATTACTACAACTTTATTGGTTCGAAAGTTATTAAAAAAAAGGCGGAAGCTGCAATTCTAATGAAGTACAAAAATTATAATTTATTTGAGTATCAGTATTTTAAATAATAAAAAGATACAAAATCAATGAAGCGAGAATAATGAAATTTTAAAGACATTTTTTTAATTGCTTCATAACTTTAATTTACGATTTTGTTTTATTTACGTTGCCGATAATTTTTGTGTACGTCGCCTTGCCACATTTTGGGTATGAAATGATTTTTAATTGTTTCAAATTCAAAAGCGCAAATTTACTGCAAAGAACCAATTTCCACCAACAACTAAACAAAAATAATATATAAAAATAATATATATACTTATAAATAAAATATTGTTGACTTTTCAGTTGAAAACTTCACTTTTTTTCATTGTAATATGTAATTGCAATACAATTTAACCCAAAGCTATAAGTGTAGTGATAAAAGATTTAAATAATAGATTTTAAATGGAACAGAAATTTAAATATCGACAAGTATTTCTGACATTTTGAGCATCGAAGGTCAACACTTTGATTTTGATCATTGTTTGCAATACTTTAAAATACTCGTACTTTCACTTTCATCATCAAGTGCGATTTCGAATATTTCCTAAATACTATTTTATCTTTTAAATGCTAAAGAAATAAAGCATTATTAAATTTTAGCTTAAAGTCATCGGTTGGTTGGTTGTCTACCGGTGCGTATGAGTAACCTCCAAGTTGGCGGCTCTTGGGTGATGTGCGTAGCTGCCGTCGACAATAACAAAAACATTTCGCACACTTCCGCCAGCGCGCCAAGTCTAGACAATGTGCTCATAAATTATTTCTAGCCAGTCGGCAAACCGGGCAAACCAGCCAAGCAGCCGGTGTGCGGTTAATATTTGCAAAATTAGACCCGCCACAAGGCATTCGACCTTTGAAAGAAAATGCAGTTTCAATGTGCGCCAACAAAGACACAGACATATATAGTAAACATACGCATACATATGTGCTTATACTACAGGTATTTGTGAATATATGTGCGTGTGTGCAGTCGAACCCTCGAATGCCATCAAGAGTCCCCAAAAACCGCCGGCAATTAAGTAGGAATGGATTTTATGTTTAGCCACAATGGGAAGCCTTATGACGAGAGAGAGAGAGAGAGAACGAACAGATGAATGCTGCATTGTGTAGTTGTTGGTTTCTTGTTGAAATCGTGTTGTTGTATTGTGGTTGTTTTTTGTGTGCTAGTCGAGCATTTCGAGCTAAGCGAGCATTTTTTACGATATTTTCTATGCCTTTTTTGAACATTATTTGTGTGGCTTTGTGCTGGCGTGTTGTTGTTTTCACAAAAGAAGCACCGCAACAAGCACTTGAGGCATGCTTCAAAATTTCGGCTGCTGTTTGCCAATTAAATTTAATGATACACACGTTCAATGTCCATTGACATTTCAATTGAATTGGCATCGTTGCGGGTGTTGGGCCGGAATTTAAGTTTGGTATGTTTCGAATTGCCACTTTATATATATTTTTTAATACAATTTTTAAAACTAATACAAATAAAAAGTTACTCAACGAAAATTTTTTAATATAAAAATATTTCCTACTAAAAAATGAGTATTGAAAATTTGAAATTGCCGTCAATATTTGATATTCGTGGTATATTTTCAGCAGTTTACTTTTTTGACTTTGATTATCTCAATTTAGTTCAGTTTACTTTTTTGACTTTGATGCACAGTGATTCGTTTCATAGACAAAATGCAAAATATTTATAGTCACAGAATTTAACCATTTTGATGAAAGGTAAAACTTCAACTAAGAAAACCCCAAATTAATTAGTGTGTGTGTGCAAACGCTGCTCAAAGTCGACACTTTTTTCACAAAAAAATTTAAACCCATGTTTTCTGTTTTTTAGTCTATTGATTAAAAAAAATCGTAAAAATACATGGTTAGAAAAAAGTTGCGTAAACTTTTAAATGAAGAATTGATGTGGGCAATTTTGCTTTTAACATTTCCTCAAAATTTATAAAGCTGAGGCTTCTACTTCATTTTTAATTTAAAATATTTTTTAAAACTAGAAACCTGAAAATTGGCAAAACTTATAGGAAAATATCTAAAAAGTATGTGAAAGTATGTTTCTGGATTTTTTTTAATTTTAAGAAGCATTCTTTCCTTGTCGGATAATATAAACATATCCTACAATATCTTCCGATCTCAGAAAATAATTTAATTTAAAAAGTGGTCTAAACACCTATTTTTCTACAAAATTTATATTTTTCATCCCTAAAAGTATGCAATTAGCATGAAAAATTGAAAAATCTGCATAAATACAAAACATCCAACTATTGTTATCATTTTTATTGCAAAACTAAGGGGTCCTCATACAATTTCTGATTATTTCTGACAATTTCAATTATCAATATTGACGTAACTGATATAATGTAAAATCTGAAAAATCTAGCCAACACACTTGTTGCCATAGCTCACCAAAAATGACGAAAATTGCAAATTCGAGTCTCAGGCATTGCCAAACTACAACAGTTTAAGAAAAACAAAGTGGAGATTTCAATTCAACAAAACACAGTTAACTAGCATACAAAATTTTATTAAGAACACACCACTCCTCCTAATTTTGTTCCGCAGTTGTATGGATTCGAATCACTGTGCAATGCCTTAAACTTCGTTGCCGATAGCAAATTTTGTATAACTGAAAACTTTTATAAATGAAAAAAGCTTAACGATAAACAATATTTTGCGAGCACCTCACGCCCACCAACAACATCAACAATGGCAGCACCAATAATAACAAACTTCAACTCGACATCGATGGCAACGGCAACGGCGACGCGGCTCCAGCAGTTGCGGCAACTTCACTTGACGCCCAAAGTAAAAGTGATGCTTAGGAAATGCTCCAGAAAGTTAAGTGAAAACTCGTTAAAAGTTTGCAGCGCCTGCTGTTGTTGGGGGCTGGTCAAAGTGGCGTGCCACCCCACTTTGGCACTTCAACTTCGACTGCAGCGTTCGGAGCGTCACGCAAATCAAATAGAAATAGTCAAGCCGAAAGCACTTTTCGGCGGTTTAACTTGCACCTGGCCACGCCCTTACGCGCGATTTCCAATCACAACTGCCGCGCTAAATGCGTACGCGGAGGTAAGTTGCAAGTACGCCCACGCGCCGCCTGATTTGGCACCGTGTGACATTCATCTTTTCGAAAACATGCATTTGCTATTGAAAAGAACGCTTTGTACTGACATCCTGAAGGACATTCCGGCCAACAATCTAAAACACTCATAATACACGATTTCAGACCGTGAAAATCACTGTATTCAGTTCGAAGGAGTCTAGTCTGAATAAAACAAATCGATTTTGCCAAAAAACGGTGTTATTATTTTTGTAAATTGTTTAAAGGTGAAAAGGCCTTTTTGCTTGTGTGCCAATGTAAATAGCATGCAAACCCCCCCCCCCGCCTTGGCTCCGCCCCTGTGCGTGACTGTGAAAGACTGTGATACCTAAATAGGATAGTCTGACCTGCAGAGCTAATGAATAATTTTAAAATTTCACTCTTTGAATGCTCTCAATTATTGACAGCTGTCTGAGGTTTCAACGTTGCCAACAATGAACATTAAATTTTGACATATGACTACATACCTTGTAGCTTATAAAAAATTAATTTAAATACCCACGCACCACGTGTATTAATTCCAAATGCAAATAGACATTTACATGTACTGAACTTTATTTAAATTCAATGTTAACATTGTTAACAATGTTAAATATAAAACAAAAAATACACCCTACATCACACGACCAAAGAAAGAAGAAAAAAGGAGACCATAGAGAAACCTGTGCAATTGTTAAATTTGTATTAATTTAAATTATTATTGTTGCAATTAAATGTCCACTTACAAAATTATTTCAAGTTTAAATTTTTAACTTAAGATTTATTTTGTAAATTTATGTTCACATATTTTGTTTTAGTTTAAAATTCATATTAAAAAATAAATTCATTACTTATTTTCATTAAAGAATTTAATAACCAGAAATTTGCATTTATAAATTAAATTCAAAAATTAATGTTTCACTTAAAACTAAATTTATTAAATTAAAAAAAAATTCAAACAAAATTATTTACAACTAAAATTTGTATCTTAACATTTGCATATATCATAAATATTTATTCAAATATTTTAGTTTGGATTAAAATTCAAATTAATTAATTAATTATTTACTTTCAATTAGAAATTTTATAAATACATAGAAAATTGCATTTATAATTCAAATTGAAAAAATCATCTTTAAATTATAACAAATGTATTAAATTAAAAAAAATACAAAATTATTTAAAGCTTAACTTTGTATCTTAACATTTACATATATCATAAATTTTTATTTAAATTTTTTGTTTCGGTTTAAAATTCCATTTAATTAATCAATTATTAATTTTAATTTAAAAATGTAATAAATACATAGAAAATTGCATTTATAATTTAAATTCAAAAATTAATTTTTAACGTAAAACAAATGTATTAAAATTACAAAAAAAAAAATTAAAACAAAATTATTTAAAGATTAAATTTGTATCTTAACATCTATATATATCATAAATTTGTATTCAAATATTTTTGTTTGGGTTAAGGTTGATATTAATTAATGAATTAATGATTTATTAATTTGCATTTCAAAATTTAATAAGTTCATAGAAAATTGCATTTATAATTTAAATTGAAAAAATAAATTTTAACTTAAAACAAATTTATTAAATTTAAAAAATTAAAACAAAATTATTTAAAGCTTAAATTTGTAACTTAACATTTACATATATCATAAATTTATATTCAAATATTTTGTTTTGGTTTAAAATTCAAATAAAATAATCAATTATTAACTTTAATTTAAAAATGTAATAAGTACATGAAAAATTGCATTTATAATTTCAATTCAAAAATTAATTTTTCACTTCAAAACAAATTTATCAAATTAAAAAAAAATTAAAACAAAATTATTTAAAGCTTAAATTTTTATTTTAACATTTACATATATCATAATTTTATATTCAAATATTTTGTTTTGGTTTAAAATACAAATTAAATAATCAATTATTAAGTTTAATTTTAATATTTAATAAGCAGAAATTTGCATTTATAAATTTAATTCAAAAATGAATTTTTCATTCAAAAACAAATTTATTAAATAAAAAAAATTAAAACAAAATTATTTAAAGATTAAATTTGTATCTTAACATTTACATATATCATAAATTTGTATTCAAATATTTTGTTTTGGCTTAAAATTCAAATTACCATAATTAATCAATTATTAACTTTTATTTTAAAATTTAATAAGCAGAAAGTAGCATTTATATATTGAATTCAAGAATTAATTTTGTTACTTAAAAACAAATTTATTAAATTTAAAAAAAAAATACAAAATTATTTAAAGCTTAAATTTGTGTCTTAACATTTGCATATATCATAAATTTTTATACAAATATTTTGGTTTGGGTTAAAATTAAAATTACAAGTACATAAAATTTAGTACATAAAAATTTGCATTTATAATTTAAATTCAAAAATTAATTATTAACTTAAAAATTATATTTTTTGTATGAAAATCTTAATTAATTTACTTTTAATGGTTTGATTTTAACTCAAATTTATAACATTATCTTTTACTTTTTTATGAACACTTATCAAGCCACTAATGCATTGATTTAAACTTCAATTGACCTAAGGTACTTCCTGCTTTCATTAGCTTCTTTTTGTTGCAAAAAATCAGCATACAATGAAGATTTCAACGTTTTTAAATTCCCTTCAAATATGCCAACAAATATGCCTTTTTCTCTCAGCATGCCAGAACGTAGCGTAGACCATAGTCGAATCTTGCCGCAACAGCGCCTGGATGATTCAATATTTTCGCGGCAAACACCCGCAGGCCCACATGTGTAAATACTAAAAAAAAAATTACAATTTGGTTACAATGAGTGCGTCAAATTAAAATTAAAATGCAATTACTGCAGGGTTGCCATATACTCAGTTACATATCCGTACGGAAATGCAAACACGTAGGTGTGTGTGTGTCTGTGTGTTTGTTTCCGCTGCACTTGAACAGTTCGCGCGTTCAAAGCAAACTCAATATTCACAAATTCCTGTCGATTTAATGCTGTTGAAAATATTGCAAGATATTATTGCATACTTTTGCGCGCTTACAATTTACAGTTTTACACGAATTTCATTAAATACAAAAAAAAAATTATAAAATTTAAAACTACATTAAAGTATAAATTAAAGTATTAACTAAAGAAACAAGCAACAGCAACAACGACAGGCACACACACAAACGTGTGTGTGTTTGTGTGCATGTGCCACGCTTTACGCAAACAAGCGTTAATAATGCGACAACAAGCAATAAAGTACTTGCGACAGCGACCGCCCTCTCCCTCCAACTCATCTACTTGCAATTTGCAGTAAACAAACTGCAACTGCAACAACTTTGCTTTTCGGCCACTTCCAACTCCCAACCGCCAACAAAGCCATTGCACTTTTGCGTTATTTTTAACACCCAACAACCATTTGCGCACTTTTTGTTCACTTAATTTTGTTGTTGTTGTTGTACATTTTGTTGCATTTGCACAATTGCTTGCGCTCGAAAACGGCAACAACATTTGCCGCTGCGTTGCACAACAACGTCTGCCAGCTTGCAGCTCCTACTGGAACTTGAAAACTTTCAAAATTAATTTTTGCTGCAACTACAACAACTATTATGTAAAAACAACACTACCAACAACTATCACAATGACAACAACCATAACGATAAAAGCTAAAAAAGCGAAAATTACAATATTACAACATAATAAGGATGATGAGGCAGAGTGGCAAATAGCAGCGCCAAAACCAACAACAACAACAACAATACACAGTGAAAATAAGTAGGTACACTAGATAATGCTTAAAGTAGTGGAAAAATGCTGCACAAAGAACTAAGCAGCCAACTAAGACTCGAACTTGGTGCAATATCGAGTGCAAGGATAAAGTGGGGGAAAATGCGTTCAATTCTAAGTGGCGCACACATGTAGGAAGTGTTCAGTATGAGACCATTCAAGGAGACCATTCCATACTTTCCTGACATTTCAATTAGCAGACGCGGATGAGACGAGTTTTTCTAGTAAAGTTTAGCGTGTACGATATGAAAAAACGATTACATATTGCAGACAAAACTTAACGTACTATATCATCCCCTTCGACCAGTGGCGCACACAGAATTTCATTTTGGGGAGATTTCGCATACAGCTTTTCAGCCCAATACCATTTAACACAATTTTTTTCAACAGCAATTTTTATATTTGGGGGTTGAATCTCCAACTGCAACATGAACGAGAAGTCCAAAGCATGAATCTTTAACTCGTCATCATTGAGTATGGCATACGGAGGGACTAACAAAAGTTTGCGTAGTTGGCAACGCGCAATAAATCGTTGACAATCTTGCAACTTTCGCCTGCAGGGATCTTCTTATAAAAATTGTCGTCGCTCATTTAAATACTAAAGAATAGGTGCCTCATTTATTTTTATTTATTTATTTATTTTTATTCAAATATTTTAGTTTGGGTTCAAATTCAAATAATAAAATTAATTAATTATTAACTGTCATTTAAAAATTTTATAAGTACATGGGAAAATTGCATTTATAAATTAAATTAATAAATTAATTTTTCACTTAAAAACAAATTTATTAAATTTAAAAATATTTTAACAAAATTATTTAAAGCTTAAATTTGTATCTTAACATTTACATGTATCATAAATTTGTATTCAAATATTTTGGTTTGGCTTAAAATTCAAATTAAATAATTAATTATTTACTTTCAAGTAAAAATTTTATAAATACATAGAAAATTGCATTTTTAATTCAAATTGAAAAAATAATTTTTAACTTAAAACAAATGTATTAAATTAAAAACAAACACAAAAACATTTAACTTTGTATCTTAACATTTACATATATCATAAATTTTTATTAACCCTTTCCGACATGAAAATAAACCCGTTCTGTATGAATTGTATGGGCTGTAGTCCAATATATTGGACATTGTGACTGAAAGGGTTAAAATATTTGGGTTTGGTTTAAAATTCCATTTAATTAATCAATTATTAATTTTAATTTAAAAATGTAATAAATACATTAAAAATTGCATTTACAATTTAAATTAAAAAATTAATTTTCAACTTAAAACAGGTTTAGGTTGACTTAAAACAAATTTATAAAATTTAAAAGAAATTAAAACAAAATTATTTAAAGCCTCAATTTGTATCTTAACATTTGCATATATCATAAATTTTTACTCAAATATTTTGGTTTGGGTTAAAATTCAAATTACAAGTACATACAATTTAGTGCATAAAAATAAACAAAAAAATTATAATTTAAATTCAAAAATTAATTATTAACTTAAAGATAATATTTTTTGTATGAAAATCTTAATTAATTTACTTTTAATTGTTTGATTTAATTTAATGAATTGTTAACTCGTCATCATTGAGTATGGCATACGGAAGGACTAACAAAAGTTTGCTTAGTTGGCAACGCGAAATAAATCTTTGACAATCTTGCGACTCTCGCCTGCAAGGATCTTCTTAGTAAAATAGTTCTCGCTCATTTAAATACTAAAGAATTTGTGCTTCATTTATTTTTATTTATTTATTTTTCTTTATTATTTTTTTATTTATTTATTTACATGCTTCAGCCATGACAATAAAATCAAAGTAAAATTCAATTTCTCCTTGTGACATTTACATTTTATGTCTTAATAGAACAGAGAAGAAGAATTATTTGCAATTAGAAAAAAAAACCGATACCCACGCGAGCGAAACTTCATAAACAGACAATTTTGTGTATTTGCTGCCAACTTGGCAGGCAGCCTGCACGTTTCACCACGAGCCACAAACTCCAGTAATAATTATCAAATTTCTATAATTATGGCTGAAACTAATGGGCAATCGAAAAAGTAATGTCTTGCGTTAATTGCTCTTTTAACATTCTTTGGCGGCAGTTTCTCGTTGCGCGCCGCGGCCATGGCGCGATGCCAAAGTGACGCCACACTGCAACGACAACAACAACAACAACAACGACAGTGGCAACACGCTTCATGCACATGGCAAACAAATTACGGTTTATGACAACTTGGCTGACAAACTGCTGGCGTAACGGTTGCAGTAGTCGCTCCAATGGCTACTTCGGCTGAGACTATTAGACAGTCGAAGTTAATGTTTGAAAATTTTAAACATTTTCAACAAGTAGCGTAGAGTTGACAGCCAGCACTGGAGACTCTGCTACATTCGCAGTTAAATTTTTTACTTATAAATTCTTTAATTAATTGTAGCGTAGTCAAAGCACTTCTAGCAGACAACACTAACTATCGATGAATTTATTTGAATTTTCCATTTCATTGGCAAAACTGAACACTAAAACCTAAGCAGTGCAAGACAATTGTTGCACAGCTCACCAAACAACCGATTAGCTACGTGTGTGTATATCCATATGTCTGTGTGTGTGTGTGTATGTGTTACTCACTAAAGAATTCAAGTGCAAAGCCAAAAAAAAAAACAAATATGTAGCAAGCAGAGTCCATACAAAAGAAAAACAAGTAAACAAGAAACACAAAAACAAACAAACCCAAAATCCGAAATTCCAAGTAAGAGTAACAGCCTTCATGCTTGACCTGATTTTTAGGTGCACCGTTTATAGTGTTCACGCTACACGGGACTGCGATGGGTACATTGGTTTGGGTACTTTGTGGAACAAATATTTACAATTACCTCGTCAGAGCCGTGCAGTTCTCCACGAGCGGTTGAGCAGCGCTTGATTTTGTTCGACCCCAAAGTTGCCTGGGAGCAACTTCACCTATTTGTCTTCTTATAGCAACAGCTACGATTGATTTATAAGTTTAATTTAAGTAGGCACCAACAAATTAATATTTTTAGAAGTAAATTCAAAGCAAATTACAAAAATTTTACTGTTATCCCCAAAATAATTTCCAATAATTTGCAGCGATATCAGGGAAAGTTTGTGTTCTAATTGAAGTCTACGAATTGAGCGCGTTTGATCAAAACCCTGTTTGTTGAATAATGGTTAAATAAAATCAAAAAGTGATAATTTTGTATTTTCCATAAACATTAAATAATTTTTCTGTAATTAAAAAATATTGATACAATATTTATTTAAACCGTTTTAACCCTTATTCTCATACCCGGGTACCCGGGTGCCCACTGCGATGTATTTTCGTGAAAAAACTGACAAATAATGAAAATTTTTTGTTTACCTTCCGGATCCTCGTTATTTAGGTGAAAAGCGAACAAATCATATATTTAAAAAATTTTGTTTTCTATATTGAAAACTTAAAAATTTCATGAAATGGGTACCCGGGTACCCCGGGTGCCAAACGACGTTAGTAAGTTTGGGTATGAGAATAAGGGTTAAGCTAAAATTGTTCAAAAGTAAACTAGCTTTATAGCTCTGGAAACGCGGAAACGTTGAGAATGTTGTAGAAGACTTATGGGACCAAGCTTTACAAAAACAACAACATTTGATTGGTATAAATGAAGACGAAAAGCGTCCCGGGCAACCATCCACATCAACTGTTGAACAACACGTCAATCAAATCAAGAAATTGGTGCTTGCAATTCGTAGATCAACAATAAGAGACCTTGTTGATGATATTGGCATATCAAAAGAATCAGTCAATACCATTTTGAAGCATGTTTTGGGCCTCAGATGCGTCAAATCTCAATTGGTACCAAAAACACTGATAATGTGCGCCATTTCAAGCTGCACTCGTTCTTAGTGACCATTTCGCCAAAAATTCGACCCATATCGTGCGCTGTACTTGCCTGATTTAGCTCTGTGCAACTTCTGGCTATTCGCTAAACCCAAAAGACCGTTTCAATAACATTGTTTTGAGCCAATTGAAGAGATAACAGCCGAATCGAAGAAGGAGTTGAAGACCATTCGGGGAAAATTACTATTTGGGTTGCTTCGAGGACAGGAGCAAATAAGCATCGAAAGCGGAGTACTTTGAAGGCAATGAAACAGATTTAGAAGAATATCTAAATAAAGATTTTTAATTTTATAACATAATTCCGGGACAATTTTTGGACAGAGTAGTAGTATACTAGAACAGTCATAAATAGAAAGCAATGAGTTGTGAATTGCAACCTCTTGGCATATCAATCAACAGACAACGCAAACCAGCTGATAGATATCTCAATCAGGCAGTTAAATTACAAAAAAGTATACATATATGATATATCATCTAGTAAGGTTGGAGTGGCAGCTGAAGAGAATTTACTTGGGGTAGAAGGTAGAAAGTAGTGGAAGGAAGTGCCCTATTATTTATACATCCTCCCCGTCCCCGACTAGATAAGAGTGTTTTTACTCAAACCCAGGTTTTTCGAAAGCCCGGATTTTATAAAAAAAAATAGCCCGTTTGTGCCACTCACATTAGCCAGTATTATCACTTCACAGCCTTGCGCCCCCTACTCATAGCTGCAACTGTGTAGCGTACTGAATGTTTCGACCACAACGGCATTTTGCATTTCTGCCTCATACTTGTTTCTTCCTTTTTTCGGGTGATGCTTTAATGTTGATACATTGTCGTTGTGCCACTGCATTTTGTCGTTGTCCCTAAAAACATGAAGAACCGGTCTTCAAATTTCACAGCAATACACTGAACTTTCAACCTTTTGTTTCATTAACGGTGATTTAAATTCAGTTAATTTTTTACACTTTACTTATTTAGTTGCGTGCTAAGACTGAAATGTACTTCATACAAAAATTAAAAATTTATTCATAAACAAATTTTGTGTATTTCATTTGTTTGCTGGAGATGGAAATTTTAAGAAATTCCAGCATACCAGAATTTCTCTAAGAATATTTTTATTATTATTATTTATTATTATATTCTGTATTAAATTTTAACATAATTACAATGCATCCAGTACACGAAATATATGAAGCAAAAAGTTATGGAAATATATGTGGTAAGTATATAAATTCTCATAAAAGGGTGTTGAAAAGTTGCGATAATATCAGAATAAGCGATGAAAATTGAGCTCATGCGCAGTGGTTTCGTACGCAAAGTGGCCAACTTAACTTTAAAAATGCCACTGGCGAGACATTTTACAGTATAAGCGAATTTATTGACTGTTCGTTTGAACTGCTGGCCACTCATGCGGCGATCGTAATCGGTTGCGCGTGCGGCAAGTGCTGACAAGTCGATTATCGCATTGGCCAGTTGGTCGTTCTGATTAATTAAAAGTTTCACTTTTTCATGTAGCGCCTTGTGAAGTAAATACATTAAATAAATACACACAAAAAAGTGAATTTAAATAATGCGGCAGTGTTCACTGTTCCGAATGTCGTTGGCCACCACAGAAACGCAAAATTCCAAAATGAAAAATGTGCACAAAACGCGTGTTTATGCGTGTAATTTGTCAGATATTTCCACTTATGTCGGACGTAAAAACGACAAATATGCACAACGCCGAATTTCCACAGGGAAATTTTTGTCTCTGGCAAGTTGTGTGCGTGAGCAAGAAATGAAAAATGGGCGACTAGTCTCTGACCCTCTACTGCAATGTTTCTTTTAATGTTTTTCGTACGCAGAAACGTTTTGAGATATATTGTTGTTTTTGTATTCATTTTGTTGCTGAAGGAATATTTAACGAAAAAATATTTCCTTGTGGAAATTATGTCCAACAGGCGGCAACTTCTGTGCGCTCGACATGTGGGCTGCTGTATGTGTAAATAAATTTGAATTTGTCCGCTGCAACTTCGCTGCGCTGCTTGACTGCACTTCAGTGGCTCGCAACCAGTGGGCCCCAATGTTGGGTTCTACTATTGCCGCAATTTCTTTAAATTTAGATTTGCGAATTTCCGCTGCGTTTCACTTGACGGCGCAAACTCCAGCCAAAACAAAAACAAATAAAGAGCAAATATAAATAGCGAAGCAGCCAACGGCACAAAGGCGCAATGTTTTTTTTTTTTTTTTGGCACAGCACTTCGACTCGAGACTGCTGGCAGCATGCGGCATGCCCCAACCAAAGCACTATAAGTGCGGCGCGGCGGAAATTAGCGGATGTGATGCTTCATGCTGTTGTACATATTTTATTATTTTGCTGTTTCTCTCCAACCCCAGACTGTCACGTGATACTTTGTTTGATTGCGCGTATCGCCGGCAATTTTTGCACACCGAAATTTTATCCAACTCAACTGTGAAATATTAGAAGCGTCTTTGTAGGAATCTTTTATGCAGCGGATAGATTTACAATAGAAGCCTATACAGGGTTATTTCAGATTCGGCGGAGCATCTGCTCTTCTCCAATTTTCATTAGCAGGTCTGCCGTTCAGCTTTAAACTGTTAAAAGTTATAACAGTTTTTTTTTTGTTTTTTAATTTAAATCATTCTACTTCAAACCAAGAAAAACCTATTAACGATTCTAGCTTATCTCAGAAATTTAAAGCTCTGGAAGCAAGATAAGAATCTGTTGAAAGTTCCAAGTCCAACAGCAGATCTTCTATTCAGCTTCAAACAATTAACAAATTTTATATAAATTATCGTAAAGCACTGTGATGGAGAAAGCTTATATGCCGCCCCTACAATTTTTTTTTTTAATTCCTTATGAAAATTACTAACCACATGTGATCAAAATCACAAATGATGCTATGTAGTAACAGAAAGAAAGAAGCAGTTAGTCAACAAACTGACGTAGACAAAGTTACTTAGAATTTAAATTTGATTTTTATAAAACAATCGTTTTTATTAAAATTTATGATTATTTTTACTATGTAGATTGAAAAATTTAATTTTAGTTTTATAAAATTAAATATTCATTTTTATGAAATATCATTTTCATTTAAATTTATGATTATTTTCATTATGTAGTTTGAAAAATTTAATTTTAATTTTTAAAAAATAAATAATTTTTATTAAAATTTATGATTATTTTTACAATGTAGATTGAACAATTTAATTTTAGTTTTATAAAATTTAATTTTAATTTTATGAAATATCATTTTCATTAAAATGTATGATTATTTTCATTATGTAGTTTGAAAAATTTCAATTTAATTTTATTAAATTTAATTTTAATTTTCAAAAATAAATCATTTTTATTAAAATTTATGATTATTTTTACAATGTAGTTTGAAAAATTTAATTTTAATTTTACAAAATTTAATTTTAATTTTATGAAATATAATTTTCATTAAAATGTATGATTATTTTCATTATGTAGTTTGAAAAATTTAAATTTAATTTTATTAAATTTAATTTTAATTTTCAAAAATAAATCATTTTTATTAAAATTTATGATTATTTTTACAATGTAGTTTGAAAAATTTAATTTTAATTTTACAAAATTTAATTTTAATTTTATGAAATATAATTTTTATTAAAATGTATGATTATTTTCATAAAGTAGTTTGAAAAATTTAATTTTAAATTTATAAAATTTAATTTTAATTTAAAAAAAAAATCGTTTTTATTAAAATTTATGATTATTTTTACTATGTAGATTGAAAAATTTAATTTTAGTTCTATAAAATTTAATTTTAATTTTTATAAAATAATCATTTTTTTTAATTTATGATTATTTTCATTATGTAGTTTAAAAAATTTAATTTTAATGTTTATAAAATAAACATTATTATTAAAATTTATGATTATTTTCATTATGTAGTTATAAAATAAACATTATTATTAAAATTTATGATTTTTTTCATTATGTAGTTTGAAAAATTTAATTTTAATTTTATAAAATTTAATTTTAATTTTAAAAAATAAATCATTTTTATTAAAATGTATGATTATTTTCATTATGTAATTTGAAAAATTTAAATTTAATTTTATAAAATTTAATTTTAATTTAAACAAAAAAAATCATATTTATTAAAAATTATGATTATTTTTACTATGTAGTTTGAAAATTTTAATTTTATAAAATTTAATTTTAATTTTTAAAAAATAAATCATTTTTATTAAAATTTATGATTATTTTTACTATGTAGATTGAAAATTTTAATTTTAGTTCTATAAAATTTAATTTTAATTTTTATAAAATAATCATTTTTTTTTATTTATGATTATTTTCATTATGTATCATAGTTTAAAAAAAGTAATTTTAATTTTTATAAAATAATCATTATTATTAAAATTTCTGATTTTTTCATTATGTAGTTTGAAAAATTTCATTTTAATTTTATAAAATTTAATTTTAATAAAATAATTATTTTCATTAAAATGTATTATTATTTTCATTATGTAGTCTGAAAATAAAACATTTCAAGTGCTTTCTAACCAACAAGCATGATTTTTACTATACCATTTAAAACGTTTAGACCCAAAGTGTAATGCAGACTTGTTTCAAACGTTGCAGACTACCAAAACCAATAACAATGCAAGACCCCAACTGCTGTGCATCAATATTTGACATCCATCATCAAGTCCACAGTGGCAAAACGGATGTTGTTGACATTCAACTCCCGAAAAGCCGAATGAACGAGTGAATCGAACCGAAAATCACAGTCTCAAACGTGTCGTCGAGCAACATAAATTTTTCTTTTCAATTTCATGGCCAAAATTGTCTCGTCAGCATTTACCGACGACAGAAACAACACGTACAACAACAACTGCTACCGCTCGATTTCGAATGAAATCAACTGGCATTTGTCAAGCTACATGGCCAAGAGTGGCCAATAATCAGGAAGAACAACACAACAGCAGAACATTGACGCAGTTGCCGTCGTCGTTGTAGCAGACAAAGTGACAAAAGTGGTAATTTTCGTTGTTGACACTCTTGCAGCCGAACGAAAGTATCTCTGGGCTGGGGCTGTCTGACTGTGGGCCTTGTACAAATGCGAGAAAATTGTCGGCCAGAGTTAGCGGAGGCAGAACAAACAACGAGTTCTAAGCAGCTTAATGCGGAAAACGTGGTATTTGATGTTTACCACTTTTTGTTGGTGTTGCCAGCGACCAGAATGCCAGCCAAGTTTCGCTTCACCGGCAGACGTCTGTAAACACACACACTCACACACACACGTACATGTGAACCATTTTCACATCCGGTATCGCATTCGAATCAATTGAGATTTGCCTGAACGTGACTGAAATACGCGATGTAAGCGCAGCAGCTGACAGCGAACACTGGCGAGTGGCTGAGGCCTTGTGGAATGGGAAGAAATTTGCAAATCTTTTTTTTTTTTAAATGCTCCTCAAGTGGAGTTGTGTTGCGGGCAATTTTTTGAGTGCGTTTAATTGCATTCGGTGACGTGTGCAATTGACTTTTTAACCAAAGGCGAATAAATGCAAATATCACAAATCACAACCGCCATTGGCGAGTCAGTGGTCGAGAGCGAACTGAGCCAACGAAAATATATACAAGTGGCAAAGCCTGCGAAACACTTTACTTGAGCCAAAACGAAGAAAGCAATAAAAAGTTGATCTAAATTTATTTACCTAATTTTAAAACTGACCTAATTTACCTAATTTTAAAAATATATTAAAATTTAAAATTTTTGAAGGAATGTTTCATTGTAAGCATTAAAACAATGTTAAATAAATATTTGTATACATTTATTTATTTTGAATGTAAAAAAGTATAGTTTTGGCAAATATTTCAAAAGTGAAGCTTCGTGACGTCTCGCTTCGTGCTTTCACACACAACATGTAAAATAACGCATTTTGGTTTTGCATTACAATTTTTCATAAATATATAAAAGTCGGTTGTAAATTTAATATAAAACAGAAGGCAAGACATAGGTACTTGTAAAATTTGTACCGTCTTCGACTTTTTTGTGAATGTTTTAATTTTATTTCCATGGCTACGTAGTTAACCGTCATTTGACCGCTCATGGTAGTAGTAGGTAAAATCGATGATAAAAAGAAAACAGATCGGCGCAGTGATTGCAAAATTTTAGAATATTGAGCTTAGTGCAAAATATTAAAAGTCAAGGAGAACCAGATTCTTAACTTAAACCGTTTTCGAGCTACGGTTAATCAGAAACTGAAAACCGTCAAATGACCGCTCCCGGTAGTTCTAGTGTTAAGTTATTATTTTTAAATTTTTTTATTTTTATTTTAAAATTTTATTTTTATGTTTTAATTTTAATTTTTTTATTTTTATTTTATTTTTTTTATAAATTTTTTTTATTTTAATTTAAAGTTTTAACTTAAAATTATTTTAATTTAAATTTCGTAATTTGCTTTTTTATTGCTCAGAGTTTGTTTTAGGCTATGGTCTCAAAACCATCTGAGCTGCTAGAAGACAATTACAAGGTATTAGCTTTACGATACAGGGATCAGGGTTCGGACCTGGCAAATTCAAAATCGTAGTGACAGATGGCAAAAAGCGTAGCGAAACCAAAATTTCCGTAGTTAAATGTTGAATTTAGACAAATCCAATGAAATTAACATCCAGGCGTTGACGGTTTCAACAAGAAGATATGGTAGTCCTCCCCTCAAACAAAATATGCGAGCATACAAAAAATCTTGAAATATTTAACGTATTGCGGCAACCGTGATTACAAAATGTGCAACACGTTACTTTTGTTTGATTAGCTGTTTTAGTAATTAGTGCTGTTAAATTAGATTTTAAAATTTTGTGAAAAGCGTAGCAGATTCACAACGGTCGTATCAAAGCCCGAACCCTATTAACCCTTCATATCAATCAATATTTTTTAATTACAGAAAAATTATTTAATATTTATGGAAAAATACAAAATTATCACTTTTTGATTTTATTTAACCATTATTAAAGAAACAGGGTTTTGATAAAACGCGTTTAATTTGTATACTTGAATTAGAACACAAACTTTCCCTGATATCGCTGCAAATTACTGGAAGTTATTTTGGGGATAAGAGTAAAATTTTTTACTTCTAAAAATATTAATTTGTTGGTGTCTACTTAAATTAAACCCATAAATCAATCCTAGCTTTGCTGATGCTGATTTTAGATGAATAGATTTTATGTTAGAGTATAGAAAATAATTAGTGTCCGACCGAATATTCGGTTTCGGAAAATTTTTTTGCATTTTATTGTTTAGCAGATATATAGTGAAAGGAGGAGTAATTTGGATGCCCCCAATGTAAATAAACTTTTTTTTTTGCATATAATATTAAATTATTTCATTTTGAATATTAGCGAATAAGGTACGAAAGGGTGATTTTTTCATGTTTATGTTTTTAAAAAATGAATAAATTGTTTTTATTAATAAGTATTTATTTATGTTATGTTTGTTTGTTTGTTCTTTATTTACTTAATGTCAAATTCGTTTGTTGAAAAAAATGCTTGATATGGTGATTTTTATTTTAACTAGAAAGTTTCAGTTTCGGCCGAATATTAAAAAAAACCGAAACTCGGTTTCGGCCCAAAAAAGCGGTTTCGGTCGGACACTAAAAATAATATAGAGGTTTGTTTGGTTTATTGGATTGGACCCACTTTACACTTCACTTTACATTTGTTGGTCTGTCTATCAACTCACTTGTCTGTTTATCTTTTCGTTCACTCGGCATGCTTCTTAATCCATTTACTCTGAACTCGCTCGACCTTCCATCAATGCACAAGCCATGCGCCAGCTGAAACAGCAGCTTGGTAAATACACCGCAAAACGCATAAAGACAGACAGACAGACAGACAAATGCCAAAGACGCCACTACCAACAGCGCTTCGAAAGCGTTGCCAACGAAGCCGCACAACGCTGGGCCAGCAGAAATCATGCACAGCGCCTGCAATTCAAAGACGAATGAAACAAGTTCCATTGCACACCACAAGAAAACAACGCGAGCAAGTGCCGAGAATGCAGTCGGGCTGCCATAGACGATAGAAAAGCAAAAGCTTCAAAAAACTGGAAGTGTCGCCCATAATGCGACAAACAACACATTGCAGCAGTTTTTATAAACTTGGCCCAGCTATGAATAATACATTTATTTGATTTTAATTTTTTAATCATGTTGATAGAAATCTGAAATCTGACAACAAACAGTTTTTCTAAATTTCTATACAGATCACTATCGGAACAAGTCTTTAACATGTGTTACACAATCCTTAAATTGTATGAATGTCGAATGTGTGGCGGCCTCCACTCAGATGCGGCTGCGTGCTGGTCTGGGCGCAACTGCCCCCCCCCCACCTCACCACCTGCGGACAGACCAGTGTTACCGGTTTCCTAATGCATTAAATAGAAAAACTTATTACCGTGCACGCCACATGTCGTCTGACTTGTCAGAGCTGCACTGAAACAGGATGCTGTGCTTCCTTTTCACGCAAAAAAAAAGCATTCAGCTTGTTGCCATAGTTTGCATAAATTCAATGCAGAAAAATATCAGATTTCATGCGTTAACATTTTATAACCTGTCATTAGCCAATTTTCACATATTTTAATTCAAACTTTTTTTTGTTCCACAGTGTGTGAAATCGCTTTAAATTAATCAAAATTGTATACCAAGGAAACGCGCATCCGACATTCTCAGCGCGCGCACCAAAAATCATCTCCTTCGCACTGGTGAAGTGCTGGCGAAGAAAACTTGTTTGGCTGGCGCTTCAATGCAACAACAAGCTGGAAACTGGAAATGTCAAAAGCAAAACCGCACACAGCGCAATACGTTCCACACGTTGAATGTAAGAAAATTCTCACGACTTCATGCAACATGACTGCAAAACGTCATCGAACATTTTGCTGCTACAATTTTTCACATTTATTCACATCGATTTATGGATATGGGCGTGCCACGCCTCTTTTCTATTATGGCTTTATAAAATCGAAGTGCTCAAGACTAGGAGTTGAGCATCTCATTTAATGAGTTGATGCCAAAAAAAAAATCTTAAAATTTGATCACCAAATCCTTTCCTCCAGAAACTACAATGAAAAAGTCAGTAAAAAAGTAGTATGCAATAAAAATGGTAGCAGAGACATGCCAACTTAACTTATGTTCCACAGCGGCCGCAACAAGCAGTCGAACTGATTGCTCTGAGTTTTGCATCTCTTGGATGTGCACGGCAGACACTTGTAGCCATCCACAAGCAGACCAACACAGACGCGACCAGCGGCGACCACGACGACGTCGTCACAACAGCTGTATGGCGTATTTATAGCCACACATGCGCTGCAGTCGGTCGCTGCTGCCAACCAACTAAACACTTACAGCCACTAGTGGTGGAAGGCCCAGCAGGCAGCACGAAGACCGCTGCTGCTGCGCTGTTGTTGATGGCTGTAGCTGCGGCTGCGGCTGCGGCTGCGGCAGTGGTGTTGGTTGGGCCGTTCATATCGAGCAGATTGAATGTGCATAAATTTTATGTTCTTTTTAGTCCATTACGGCGAGTCTGCGAGTGTTAACGTGCGACGCGTACGCCAGACTCCGCTCCAGACAACATTCGACATTCGGCATTTGGGCGTTTGAGATACGTCAACGTAACATTTTTCTTACTAAGCATTGTTCAAAGTGCATTGAAAAATTTCACCCAAACTGTGGCTTTTAAAACCGTTTAAATCAAAAAAATATCGATGAGAAATGTGTTTGAGCTGGGCAGCGGTCACAAGTGCTAAAATACCGAAAATTGCAATCGATTCGCATCAAAGTAAATTTTAACCATTTGTTACCGTTTTACTGTCACCGGCGCAACAGCGCATCTATGTGCATATGTGTGTGTGTCTTGTAGTGCATCGGTCGAAAAAATATACAAGCGTGTGTGTTTGTGTGTGTGCCAGCCATTGCACCGGCACGTATCCTCTAGCTGGCAGTCACCAGTGTTCATTACGATTGCGTTGCTGGTTGCCACTTTGGTGCTAAACGTACACAATTCGGCCGCTGCCTGTCTGCCTGCCTGCACTTCGCTTCGTCTTTGTTGGCTCGTTGTGCATGCTGCGTTTTGGTTGTTGTGTTTTATTTTTCGGTTTTTGCGGTCTTGTGACTGCAACGAAAATGGAAAATGTTGCAAAACTTCATTAAACGAGTTTGACACATAAATATTTGTGTGCAGGAAAACCTGTTGCATTGCGGCCAAACCAAACCAAACCAAACCGACCGACCGACCAACCGACCAACCTACCGACCAAGCACATCCACACAAAATGGATAAATCGTGTTCGCATTGGAAGTGGAAAAGGTACATACAAATAAAAATATAAAAATTGAATTACAATTCGAAAGAGCAGACAATTTGAATGTTGACTGTCGATGTGTTGCAAATATTTGCAATTAAAAATAAAAACAGTGAATGACAAATATGAAAGTAATGGCTTGAATGTCAATTAACTGACGTATACATTGAGATATACATTTTTATACATTTTACATTTTTTAAATTACGTATGTGAATATGTGTGTGTACAGATAATCCAGTGAAAATTTTTCATGAAGATAAGAAAAGTTTTCAGAGTTGGATTTTTGGCAATTTTTGAAAGGTTTTTTTTTAATACATTTTGGTATTAAATTTTTTGTGATATTTTTCAGTTGTTGCGATGCTTTTTTTAACTCGTAGGGGAATTCTTTGTAAGGTGCCACCCCTGCTCGATTTTGACGTTCCAGCAATCCAAGCAAAAAAATTCCTACCGTAATTTAAAGTATATATGACAACATAAATTTTAATGTGGTTTTTGAGGGAACAGACGCAATAACTCGGTCTGGGTAAAAAAAAGTGTCAAATTTGGTTAAGAAAAAACTTAAAAATAAAAACTGAAGGTTTTTCTTGCGGTGAAAAAGTAACTAAAAACTTATACAAAACTAAGGTAAATATCAGTGTTGGACTTAATTTTTAATGGTTTTTCATAATCCGAAATGATATCCGAGCATATCGTAAAAGGAAAAAATGTATACAATGATTTCCAAAATGGCATAAAATGTAAAGTGCCACCTATTTTTCTTTGTAAGGTGCCACCCCCCTTTTTTCATTGTTTTGTGATCCTATATCGGTAAAATGCCTTTTTGTTGCTCGAGACCGTCAATAAAATGAATTTAAAGTGTTCTTAGTAAATTTTTCTCTAATCCTATCATAAGGAATAAATTAGTTCAGTTTTGTTTATTAATTTCCATACAATTATTTGTTTTATTCGTTACCATTCAATTTGCATTTTGCTTTCGGTCATTTTATATTTAATTCAAATTAAATTCAATAATCTTTCATACATTTTCTAAATCATGCATTTTTACTTTAGATTTTTACGTTTTTAGCGGTTTTTTAGGGGGTGGCACTTTACATGAAAAAATTTTAGGGTGTCGAATTTGAACACTTTGGGAAATTGGCTGTAAAATTCGTATTTACTAAAAATTCAACTGAAGTGTTACCTTGGATCATAGCTCTTTAAACCCTCTTTCCAACGGTGGAACTATTAACATTGGCGATACGTTAATTTTCTAACGAGTTATGCGCAAAAAAGCTATGGGGTGGCACCTTACAAGGAATTCCCCTATTATATTTAATTTTTGAACATTCCAAATAAATCAAATAAATCTGCATTAAAAACTACTATTAACGCTTAACTTTTGTGTATTGCGCAAACAAACACCCAATCGAACCCAAATTTTACTGCTTCAAGTCTTACAACTTTGTTTTAAATTCGCAGCAAACCAAACGATATCGAAACGATATAGAAACGATATCGTTAATGCGAGTATTTTTCTCGTTTTCGAGTATTGTTAAAGTGTCTAAAATGATATCGAGAACGAGAAAAATGACACTATCGTAACGATGTCGAGAATTTCGAAAATCTCGATATTGTTGCGATATTGAAATTATCTTATCCGAGATATTGTAACGATGTCGAAAATTTTAAAAATTTCGACATCATTTCGACAGCGTCATTTTTCTTGTTCTCAATACCATTTTGGATACCATTACGAAGAATTATTTTCTTTCTGAAAATTGAAATAAAACGCATATTTTATATTACTGTCGCATGGCCAGTCCATTATTTAAATCAAATAACGATTATAAGTACACGTAAACTCGGTTTTAAATGCGCGCACGTTCACGTAATGAAAATTTTTCGTTTGACAAAAAAATATTTCATTTGACTTGAAAATATTCAAAATCTTCAAGGCAATAAATTCAAGCCCTATCGAGATTATTTCGAGAATTTGTTGCGAAAAATTTATATCGAGAAATTGTTTGTAGGGTTATAACATTTTAACCCGAATGTGCTGTAAATGTTCTGTTTTCGAATTTTGCAAAAATTTTTTTTGAGCAATTTAATAGCTTACTTGAAAAATTAAATTTGTTGAGAGCATGTTTAGTGTGACCATACGGTCGCGCTGGGCACTACTGGGTTAAAGCAAATCTTCAAAGCAAACAAACAAATTCATATGAATGCCCACTCACTAAATAAAAACAAATTAAATGGTCGTCATGCAATCAGTCCGCCCACGCGATCAGTTGAACCATAACAACTGCCGCAACAACCTCACCTCAATCACGCTGAGAATGTGTTCAGAAATTTAAAGCTCTGAATAAACCACACAAGTGAAAATTGAGCAGCGCGTTGTTAACCAGGAAAAACCAACAATTTACACACACAAAAATTAAAAACAAAAGAAAAATTGAGTGACTGGCTGTAGGCGACATATGTATTTAAGTCTTATATGTAATTACATGATAAAGTTTACCAATTCTGGGAGTGAGTAGTTTTTAAGATTGTGAAGAGAACTTGAAGGAATTTTTCCTAATTGTTTTCAGGACTAAGTAACTTAAGCAAAATCAAAAAAGATTTAGGATTTGAGTATCTTAAACTACACTTTTCAGAGCAACAGTTCTTCAAAATTCTAAGACAGTTCTTTTTAATTATTTAGCGACAATTTAAGCCTGTATATAAATTTTGCTTACGTGCTAAGGTTAACCGATTTGGGGAGTATTGAATATTTTCCGGGGGGCTGAAAACACTTTTTTTTAACAGTTTTCGGGGCTAATAACTTCATTGGAATCAAATAGTGATCTTTGGTTTAAATTGTTTGATTGATGACCAGTGATGTCTATTCTACTTCTCACTTAACACCTCTCCCTTAACACCTCACACACATACACGCCCTGTCACAAACGCCAAAGATTGGAGCGTCGTGACGGTTTACGTTACATTTTCAATATACTCGTACTATAATTTAATCCTTTCGTGACGGAGTTTTTCTATCGAAAACGGCTAGTTTTTTTTTTAATTATAAGGAAATTTGGAAACAGGATTTTTTAAAAAAATTGTTTGGGATCTCACCAAAGTCCTTCATCCTTGATCGTTATCCTGGGAGCTTATAATTTTCAGCAGATGAATGGAAAGGATGAATAGATGAATAGAAAAATCTGTCAAATATAAAAGCCACATGAATGCAACAAATAGCGGAAGCTAATTGTGTTATGCCTCGTTCACCAATCATTGGGATGCCTTGGGTTTGTAAATACATACATTGAGCAGTGCAAAGTGATGTCTGTTTCAAATTTACTGGGACATATGGTCCCAGTAGTCGCGAAAGTCTTAGAATGACAATTTGGCTTTCCAGCAGCCATTCGATAGTACTTTTTATTGCAAAAACATATTGAACTTTTCAACTCTCAATCGCTTTAAGAACATACAATAATAAACTTTTCTAATAAACAGAAATGTTTCTGAGATTTTAAATTTGTTATGCCAAGAAATATAACAAAAATTTTGGGAAAAAAGAAATCCATTATTTTTTTGGGAGATGGCTATAGTGATCGATATCTCGTAAAGTACCGGTCAAACAATTTCAAATTTATACTAAAAAAATTATTTTGCTGTTTTATTTTGGTCCATTCAGTTGTAAGTTACAGGGTGTTAAAAATGAAGTCAACAATGAGAAAATTCGTATTCGGTATTTTTGACGTGAAAGATGCACCTCGCACAGGCAGGCCCGTCGTCGAAAATGTTGATAAAATCACAGAAATGATCGAAGTTGACCGGCATGCTAGTAGTCGTAGCATCGCCCAGGAACTAAAAATCGACCCTAAAAAAGTTTGAAACCATTTGCACAAAGCTGGATTCAAGCCACACCAATTAACACCAAAAAACATGATGGATCGAATTTCCATCTGCGAAGCCTTGGCCAAGCGGAATGAAATCGACCCATTTCTTAAACGGATGGTGACTGGGGTCTCATATGACAATATTGTACGAAAACGATCATGGTCAAAGCGCGGTGAAGCAGCTCAAACGGTTGCCAAACCAGGACTAACGGCCGGGAAGGTTCTATTGTGCATTTGGTGGGACTGGAAGGGAATCATTTATTATGAGTTGCTTCCATATGGCCAAACACTAAATTCAGATCTCTACTGTCAACAACTGGACCGTTTGAAGCTAGCGACACGGCCAGAATTGGCCAACAGAAAAGGTGTTGTGTTCCACCAGGACAACGCCAGGCCACACACGTCTATAGTGACTCGCCAGAAACTCCGCGAGCTTGTTTGGGAAGTTTTGATGCATCCACCATATAGTCCAGACCTGGCATCAAGCGATTACCATCTTTTTCTCGCTTTGCAAAACTTCCTGAGTGATAAGAAATTGGCATCAAGAGAAGAATGTGAAAATCGATTACTAGAGTTTTTCGGCAATAAGGACCAAGACTTCTATGAGAGAGGCATTATGAAGCTACCTTTAAAATGGCAACAAATTATAGAACAAAACGCTACATATTTGACTCAAATCAGACAATCCGAAGCATGCGACACAACGCCTTAAAGTTCAATGAGAAAGAATGGATTTCTTTTTCCCCAACCCAATATTTGTATCAAAAACATTTAATCATGGGTACAAAACAATTTTGATGTTTGTTAGAAACGAATAGAAAACAATAGAAAAAATTAAAATAAATACTACTCAATTTAGGTATGTAACTAAAATATATAAATAAAGTTAAACTTTATTTATTCATACCAAAGCTAAATACGTCTAAATTCACTTCGTCGCCGCAGAAAACGAATGTCGTATGTTCCATGGAATTTAGTAGCACATACGACAATCGTTTTCTAAGGAGACGACTTGTTGTAGGGTATGTTGAAAAAATTAACAAATAGAAAACAATAGAAAAAATTAAAATAGTATCTGTCCAATTTAAGTAACTAAAATATATAAATAAAGTTAAACTTTATAGACTTTATGGAGTACTAACCAGCCATAATAAATTTGATTGCACTGTAAAATCAGAATCAACCAGGGACTTAACTATTATAAGTTTTTTAAGAAGTTAATTGCAATGTAACTATTATAATGAAACATAAATTTTATTTGTTGATTATAATTATTATTTGCGACAATTAATTTTTACGTTGCGTAATAAATATTATGAGAAACAAATTTTTTGTCGTTCTCAATAATTATTATTTTGGGATTTTTTTTGGTTTACGTTGCTTCATAACTTTTATTTATGACTTTTTTTATTTACGTTACCGATAACTATTATTTTGAGAAACAATTTTTTACGTTGCTTCCTAACTTTTATTTATAATTTTTTGTTATTTACGTTGCCGATAACTATTATTTGAAAGAAAATTTTTTTTACGTTGCTTCATAACTTTTTTGAAAACATTTTTTTTACGTTGCCCTACCACATTTTGAGTATGAATTGATTTTTTTACTGTTTAGTTGTTGGTGGAAATTAGGTTTCTGCAGTTAATTTGCGTTTGTCAATTTAAAACAATTAAAAATGAATTCATATCCAATATGTAGGAATTCAACGTAAAAATAATTGTCTTTCAAATGATAGTTATCGGCAACGTAAATGAAAAAAAATCATAAATAAAAGTTATGAAGCAACGTAAAAGAAAAATGTCTCAAAATAATAGTTATCGGTAACGTAAATTAAAAAAGTTATAAATAAAAGTTATGAAGCAATTTAAAAACTAAAAATCCCAAAATAATAATTATCCAGAATGAAAAAAATATTTATTTCTCATAACAGTTATTATGCAACCCAAAAATAGTTATTACATGATAATAGTTATAGGCGACGTAAAAAATTTCTTATTGGGAATAATTATTATAAAGCAATAATTATATTTTCATTCCCAAAAATATGAATAATAATTATTTTAGGTCTCTGGAATCAACATTTGTTCTTTACTTATATTTTAAAAAAAAATTTACAATAGTATTTCTAAGGCCATAGCATCTGCGCATTTGAATCCTTTACTTGCTTAATGGCCCTAACAATCCGTTATAGTCAGATTTACAATTTTGAAGCACGGCAAAAATCGTATTTAAACTAAATATTCGTTCATACCATTTATAGCTGTTCTCAAGTTTTTATTTTATTTTTTAATGTATGAAAACTACTGTTGCACAGTGTTAAACATAAAAAACTAAAAAGAATGGAAAAAACTGAACAGCACAAAACACCACCGCGGGTTGCTATGAGAAAATTCGCACGAATGCTGGTCCGTGGCGTGCAGAAAGCGCAGCTCAACAAGAACAAAACTAGCCAAACTATGCATAAGCCGACAGCTGCAGCTGTTGCAAACCAACCAGCTGGCAGCAAAAATGTAGTGCAAAATACAACAAAATCTTTGGCAAACTGGTGTACGGGAAATTGAGTTTTATTTCAAGAATTGTTAGGCCACGGCCTTGACGACACAAACTTAGGTTCGACCTAAGGACACCTGTTAATTTGATATTCTTGCTTAGCCATAAATGAAAAATTGAAATACGCTCCCACTCCAAACCTGATTTGCTTGAGGTGTTCAAGCTGAGCGCAAACATTGCTGCCAATATCGAATTTGTAATCAACAACAATGAAGGTTAACAATAATTGTGAATATTTTTACACGTTCAAAGCAGCTTTCACTGTTATTTCGTGCACAGTCGATTATCGAGAGGCGCAAGAATAACGATTCAAATCTGGGCCGACCCACATTTGAAGCTACTCACACACACACATAAACACACACAGAGGCACACACACACACTGTCGCACACCCCAAAGATTGGAGCGTTTGTTCTCACGTTAAATTTGCAATTTACATAATTTTTTCAAGCTTCTTTGTTCCCGTGCCCCACTTTTTTGAACGACAATGCGGCTTTTCATTCACCGGCAACACCATTTGATGACTTTGGTGTTTCAGCGAATTTTGTTAGCTTTTCATTTGCAATGCCATAATAAAGTAAACGCTGCAAACGATTTGTTGTGTAAACAATTGCGACGCACACAAAAACCAAAATACAACCACAACAACAACAATATGAGTATGATAAATAACATGCCAAATCGCCGACACAACATCATAAACAAGTCGATCAGCAGCGAAAAGATGAAGAAGAAGAGAAGGAAGTCGCCGCCATAGCGCTCCACATAATTGCGCTCTCGATGCACAGAGCCGCGGGCCGGATTCGATGAGTGGACGTCAACTCGAACGCTGACATGTTGCATGCTATAAGCGGCAGTCGTTGACATGTCGGAGACGTTGGACAGGCAGCTGTCATGTCTGAGTTGGCCGCAACAACGACTTGCGGCCGTTGCGTCTTCCGGCGCGGCATTATTTAATGGGCAGCCGAAAGCCGAAAGCCAAAAGCGTTTAATTAAAAACTTGTTCACCAAATTTATGCCAAGAGACTCGATTCGCCGCCGAGCCAAACAAAATCGGGCGCCTCAAAACCATTCAACAATGGTTCAAAATCGCCGCAATACACAATCGAGAACGAGTATGTTTAGCAGTTGTCACACAACAATTCCAGCACTTGGAGCATTGTGCACCATGGCCACCGGGACGCATCGATGCAGCTCATCATTGTCGGCAGCGGCAACAGCATCGGTGCGATTACCATAAACCACTTTAACACACTCGCGAAGGTGTATGCGTGTGTGTGTGTGAGAGCATTTGTGTGATTTTCCCCATCTAATCGGATTATCTTTTCATTTGTTTTACCTCGAATTCTTGGCATTTCACTAACAGTGCTCCACACTTGACTTGGCTTTGCGTGTTGGAATTTGAGGCATTTTTTCTTGGTCGTATTTTTTGTTTTCATATGAAATCACGCATCGGTATCAGAGCACTGCTGGGAAATCTATATTGAAAAAATATGCAAATGTGTGTTGAAATATTAAATGACCGCTCACTCGCTCGCTCGCCACTGAATTCTTAGTTCTGTTCAAATTTCAAAACGCAATAAACTTGTTTGTTGCGTTCAAATTCCAAACAACCTTTGGTCTGTCAACATCTTTGTTATTGTTCCCACCTTGAATTTGGTTGTTTCTAATTCGGTAGCAAAATAAACAAAACAAACGTTTAGAATATTTTTGCCACCACTTTCAAAGACTTTATTAATTGGCTGCTCCGAACTGGCAGCATTGCCGGCGGGACCCCCGCGGATTTTGCGGCGCGCATGCGGTTTTTATGGATCGATGATCTCTAAACAAAATTACACGAACATGGGTGAAGAAGAGTTCAGCGAACTTGTCTCATAAATCAACAGCAACAACTGTCTGGGTATTAAATGTTGAATGGTCTTTTAAAACCGTCATTTAATTTGAAGCTCACAATTTTTATAGGCCACACAGAGATGCCGGAGTGTAGGATTAAGAAGGACGTGTAATCAATACGGAAAAGATTGTCCGCTTGAATTTTTGGTGTGCTAGCAAAGTGCTAGATTCCTGAAATGACTTTCTTCTAAACGTTAAAAAACTGAAGTTTCCTCCTAAAAATTTAAAAAATCTCCAAATTTTTTTTCTAATATTTTTTTGTCATTATAAATTAAGTAATTCTTTACTTAGTTCTTCTCCTAATAAATAAAATTAAAAATATATTTATACATTTATTCAGCTGAGGGCCAGCTGCCTGAAATGAAGAAGAAGAAGAAAGTTTCTAAACCTTGAAAAAACTGAAGTTTCCTCCTAAAAATTTTAAAAATCTCCCAATTTTTTTTCTAATATTTTTTGTCATTATAAATTAAGTAAATCCTTACTTAGTTCTTCTCCTAATAAAAAAAAATAAAAATATATTTATACATTTATTCAGCTGAGGGCCAGATTCCTGAAATGAAGAAGAAGAAGAAAGTTTCTAAACCTTAAAAAACTGAAGTTTCCACCTAAAAATTGTAAAAATCTCCTAATTTTTTTAATATTTCTGTCATTATAAATTAAGTAATTCCTTACTTAATTCTTCTCCTAATAAAAAAAAATAAAAATATATTTATACATTTATTCAGCTGAGGGCCAGATGCCTGAAATGAAGAAGAAAGTTTCTAAACCTTAAAAAAACTGAAGTTTCTTCCTAAAAGTGTAAAAATGTCCCAATTTTTTTTTAATATTTCTGTCATTATAAATTAAGTAATTCCTTACTCAGTTCTTCTCCTCATAAAAAAATAAAAATATATTTACAACCACAACAACTTAACAGGAACAAAAAATGTCAAAAATTACATTGGTATGAAATTCGCTTTTCTAAACTTCCTTTATTCATTGCATAAATTATATCTTCCTTACTTAGTTCTTTTCAACAACTTAACATGAACATGTAAATAATTACATTGGTATAAAATACGCTTTTGTAAACTTCCTTCATTCATTGCATAAATTATACACTTTGAAGCATTAAATTTAATTAAATTAAAATAGACACTACCTTTCAATATTCAAGGCTACAGTACCACTAATGATGTCCAATGTATCACCATCAAAATCTTCTAAACTTTCTCCTAAACAATTCTTGCTTCTAAAATATTTCCTAAAACGCCAAGAATCTCCTAAATCTAGGAGGAAATCTCCTAATTTGGCAACACTGACCCGATCGTGGTAAGAAAATAAATGATGGTCAATATCCAGAAAGTAAAGACAAATTGACTAAATATGGAGTTAAATATATTTCATTTTGAATCTCAAAATTCGTCAGTCCGTCTGTCATTTGGTCTCTCAAACCACTGGTAACAGTATTAA
This sequence comes from Melieria picta, assembly GCA_964056695.1. Taxonomy (NCBI): domain Eukaryota; kingdom Metazoa; phylum Arthropoda; class Insecta; order Diptera; family Ulidiidae; genus Melieria; species Melieria picta. The sequence goes on from OZ057399.1 coordinate 21,497,940, forward strand.
AATCTATGATTTTCTCTAATTTTTCAATCTGAATAAATTGTATTCCAAAAGAGCAAAATGTGGGACATACGTTAAGGAGTGCGTCGTTAAAAATTGTGACATCGAAAAATTAAAACATCTCAGCAACCACTAGTCCAATTTTTGAAAAGTCTGGTTTTATATAACATGTCTTTTATGTAGATTTTATAATTTATTAGAAAAAAATTATAATACATTTTCAAGGGTAAAGTTTATAACTTTTTCTGGAATAGCCCTCATGAGGGCTTTCATTTTTCCTTGTTAATTTTATAATTTTATCATTTTTCATCATTTTATCATTACCATTTTTTCATTAAATACTCATTCAATGCTATAAATGGGCATAAACTATTCAATGACAGAGTTTTCATGGCCTGAAAGATCAAAGAAAGTTTAATTTGAATTTGTATTAACGAAGTTATTAGCAAAATTGCATGTCACAATTTTTAACGACGTACTCCTTAGGTGCAAATAGCTGCCCAACCCAAGAAGTAAATCAACACCCTGTTTGTTTTGCTATGTGTGAGCGCAGCTTTCCAAGCAGTGAATTTAATTTAAATAAATTAAATTTTTTTCCAGGTTCCTTGCGCCCAATAATCTTATTTTCTGCAAAATATTTTATCAAACCTTTATTATTACAATTCCTCATCTCTTTGTAATTTAAGGGAATACCAACCAGACCCATTAAGCCTCACATTATATACATACATATTTATATACCACACATTAACGGTAATGCGTTTCAATTGCAGTTCCGGCAATAATTAAAAAACCTGTAAAATTACTAAATTCAAAGTACAGCCAAACACACACACCCATACACAGACATGTGTACTCGTAAGACTGCATAGTTGTGTTTGCACACATATTGTGGGCACAGTCGAGTAATGAATGAATATATGCGGGGTATGTGCAAATAACTACTTAGCTGCGCATCATAAATACGTTCGTGCATAATGAAATATTTTCGAGAACCAAATGCATTTTACGAACGTCCTGGCCAGCAATGGTTGATACGTAGTGCAGCTGCCTGGAGATGACTACGGCCACTTTCAACACACACACACACACACACACACACTGGCATCTATGGAACATGCCAGTGGGCTAGTATGAGTGCGCAAATAATTGTCTGAGGATAATGTCGGCCGCATAAAATGGTCGCTAGCTCCGCCTGCCTTCCCGCCAGCGGTTATCTGCTCACACCTGCAAAAAAGCAATTCAATTATTTTTATTGAAATTGTTTAAAAACAAAAAGCTGCAACTAGTAGCGAGCAGCAAGCGAGAGCGGCATTATGTAATTGAATGCGGACAAGTTGGCTGGAAAATTGACGTGGCCAAGTTTTGCGGTTTTCAGCGCAATTTTTTCAGCGCAGCATATTTAGACAGCGATTGGAGTAGATTTGTTCATGGCAGCCAATGTTGCTGAAGCGCTGGACATTTTTTTTTTAATTAATTGTGTATCCAACGCGGACGTAGAGCGACTGGGGCTTGTGAAGCCAGCGCTGGGAATGAGTGTTGCCAGATCAGGAGATTTACTAATAGATTTAGGAGATTCTAGACTTTTAGGAGAATTTTTAGGAAGAAGAATTGTTAAGGAGAAAGTTTAGGAGATATTGATGAAGGCACTGAAGCCTTGAATATTGAAAGCTAAAGTGTCTAATTAACCCTTTCGACCCCAAAGTTGCCTGAGAGCAACTTCACCTATTTGTCTTCTAATAGCAAAAGCTACGATTGATTTATGGGTTTAATTTAAGTAGGCACCAACAAATTAATATTTTTAGAAGTGAATTCAAAGCAAATTACTAAAATTTTACTGTTATCCCCAAAATAATTTCCAATAATTTGCAGCGATATCCGGGAAAGTTTGTGTTCTCATTGAAGTCTACGAATTGGGCCTGTTTGATCAAAACCCTGTTTCTTTAATAATGGTTAAAGAAAATCAAAAAGTGACAATTTTATATTTTTCCATAAATATTAAATAATTTTTCTGTAATTAAAAAATATTGATACGAAATTTTTTTAACCCGTTTTAAGCTAAAATTGTTCAAAAGTAAATTAGCTCTAGAACTCTAACAATGAGGCGTGACGACTTCAAATGTCGTGTGCACACTTCTTAGGCAAGTATTTCATGATTTAAATACCAAAAAGTAATATCCAGACACAGGGTAAAGTTCGGGGTCGAAAGGGTTAAACTGAACTTAATGCTTCAAAATGTATAATTTATGCAATGAATGAAGGAAGTTTACAAAAGCGAATTTCCTACCGATCTCATTTTTTATATGTTCTTTTTGCGTTAAGTTGTTAAAGTGTTGTTAAGTTGAAGCTGAATGAATAAAAAGGCTACAGTAAAAAAACTAAATACATTTTTATTTTTTATGAAAAGTTCAATTCCTTAGTTTATAATGACAAAAAATTATAAACAAACATTTTTAGGAGATATTGTTAAATTTATGGAGGAAATTTAGCTTTTTTTTAAGATCAAGTAATTTCAGATGTCTGGCAACACTGCTGGAAATGATGGCGCTGTAGGAAGTCGCTGAGCGTGCGACCAAAGCGCGGCAAATAAAGTTTGCTAAAATTAAAGTGAATCAATAAATTAATTGACTCGTTTTAATGGAATGAGCCCGCAACGCTTAGAGGAATATTTCAGCAATTAAAAAAAGAATTCAGCGCGCAATTCAACAAGAAAATTTTTATTTATTTGGTAGAGCCGAATGTTGATGCTTGACTGACTGATTCTACACGTGACATAAAAATTAGCAGCCAGACATTTGTTGTGCCAACATAATTGCACAAATAAACTTTCATGCATTACGATTTCTTGCAGTAGCGCACTTTGGTTTAGTTGCAGGGGGCACGAGGTGATGTATCAAAGCAATGTTTACACTACACTAAGCGAAATTTGTAAATAAATGTAAATGTAAATTAAAAAAATTGCTTGAAAATGTATCATTTTTAATATAATGAAATGCACAACTTTCATGATCCTATTTTTAATGTAGTTGAATAAGTGTTCACTGCAGAAGTGGTTCACATTCAAAACCAAAACAGTATAAATACCCCAAATGAATGCGGAATCGACCAAATATATTCTATATTGGCTAACATGTTATGCCAACTGAACGAATCTGATTCACTGATCCTGAAAAAATCATTTCGCAACAGCAAAAAAAATTTTCGAAGCTTTTAATGTTATTTGTGTTGGTGTAAAGCAAATTCTGCTGACAACGGGATCAACAGCGGATGTGGTCGGTAATAAAATGGCCAAGCATTGAATGCGAAATTTTCCGCAACACACACCGCAAAAACGCACACAAAAGCTGCGAGAAGAAACTCCACTCCGCCATAAAGAAGCGAAAATGTGAGAATCTTTAGCTAGGAAACCGCAAATATTGCAAAGTGAATTAACTGCTGCTGTATTTATGGGAATTTATTGGGCATTCAGCGTAAGTTCCAACTTGACGTGCCACCAGCTCGAATGACGGCGAATTGTAGCGGCGGCACTGAATCCTATAGAATGCCAACTGGCAAATGCGCAACTGAATAATAGCAACAACAACGAACAGCAATACCATCAGTTTCCATCCACATATAAACAAAAACAACTGCCATCACATTTTATCAAAGAAAACTTTAGTCAATATAAAACTTTACTCGATGACTGAAAGAATTTTCGCTGTCGAAACGAGAGAACATTGCGCCAGAGATTAAAATAGACTAGTTTTATATTGACAATGTAAGACAATTATAAGTGCGATGAGATGTGTCAGTGCCAATATTTTTCTTTTATAGCCAACATATCAAGCCGTATTCGCGAAAATAATGTAAGCGCAATTTTTTCGAAATTGAATTTTTGATGAGGAATTGTCCTCAAACGAATAACTCGTTACCTGACAAAATATTAAAATGAGAATCATTATATTTAGAGAGATATACGCATTTGAATTTTATCATAAGCGACACCCAACCTTTTGCATTACTGCAAAAATAACGTAAGCGACAGAAAAGCGGCTTCTAGCTACTATAACTGTAAGTGAGCGAATAACACTACTCGACAAAAAATGAACAAATCGCGTGCACCTTAAAGCAAAATTATTTTTTACACAAATTTTACGTTGCTAAACCAGTGTTGCCAGATCAGGAGATTTCCTCCTAAATTTAGCAGATTCTCGGCCTTTTAGGGAATTTTTAGGAGGAAGAATTGTTCAGCAGAAAGTTTAGGAGATTTATATTTTATGTTAGGGGATTTTTCGGATCCTCAGTAATTTTTTGGGAGATTTTTGCATAACGAAGTATGATGTATTGGGAACACTGGCCACAAAACATATTTTGGCAACTATTTTAAGAGTCAAAGCACCCTTTTTTGTTAAAAAGCTTACAATCGTAAAATGTAAGCTCGTTCTATCTCGTTCTCATTTATTACTGTCACAATCAAATCCTTCCAAGAATGGCACTTTTTGTTTAATTCATTTGTTATATGTTTTGTTTCTGTTAAGTTTTTGTTGTTAAGCTTCAGATGAATGATTACTCAAAAGGCTGCATTAAAAAATTTATATGTAGCATATATTTTTATTTTTTAAGTTTAATTACTTTAAAATGATGCAAATTATAAAAAAAAAATTTAGCAGATTTATTTCACTTTTGGGAGGAAATTTCAGTATTTTTAAGATTTATGAGAAAGTCATTTCAGGTATCTGGCAACACTGTGCTGAACTCGAAACTGAAAATTAAAAAATTTTCTTAAGAAGAGTTTTCGAAAAATCTTCGAAAAACCATTTTTTCCTGTTATATCAGTTATGAACACATATCCCGTAAACGAATCATCTGACTAACACAAGCGGTCCATGGTTCAGAAGTTAATTTCTTAGTCTTTCCAGCGCTTTATAGATTGTCCAATTCAGATAAGATTTGGGGAAGTTAAATAAATAAAAAAAGTGAATTTTTCTACCTTTTCAAGAATTATACATTTTCGTATGATTTTTTATAGATAAAATAAATTATCTTGTAATAGCTGCACCGGGCAAAATCGGAACAAAGCCATGCTGATTATAGTTAGAGTCCGACCGATTAATCGGCATCGGCTAGTATCGGCCAATAAAATTGGTATCGGCATCGGCTAGTATCGGCATCGGCCAAAAAAATAGGTATCGGTATCGGCCTTTTTTGGCCGATGCCACATCGGCAGTTTTTGGTCGATGATGCCATCGGCCTATTTTTCTGCTTTCATTTTTTTGTTTTCATTTTTTGTACCTACGGGTTCTTATACCCCTTTTCAGTAATGTATTTTTAGATACTGTTTAATATAAATGTTTCCTAGAAATATTTTTTTTAAACTAGGTATTCTTAAAAACACAGATTTTCTCGAAATGTCTATGCATTTCGTCTTTAATGTGGATATCAGAAGAAGGGACATTTAATTTTTCAATCTTATCCTTCTTTTTTAATTGGAAGCATATTATTTAACAGGCCTTTTATTTTTTCCAAATTTGTTTTCTGACTTCTTCCCATTGCATCTGTACAACGGGTCGCAATTTGAAATTACAAATTTTAATATAAAAATCGTAATTTTAAGTTGAATAAAAAACTGAATTTGTATGCAATATTTACGCCACTATTTTTGTTTCTCTCTCAGTGGATAAATTTGATATATTATCTTTTTTAATACATGTTAATGTATTAGAATTCTGAATTCTCTTGTTATTTTATTTAGTTCTTAGTTATTTCTTTCCTCGTTGTTTTGTTATTTTGTTATGAATATTACAAACAATATGTAATAGTTCCTTTTGTTATTTTATAAAATAGACTGTGTTTTTGATTGAATTCATTCGTGTTATTTTTTCTATGTAATTGGCATCGGCCAAACTCGCCTTTCCGGCCGATTAATCGGCATCGGCCAAAAAATTTGGTATCGGTAGGACTCTAATTATAATTGCTTATTTCATTAAATCATTTATATTCATTGAATCCATTAAAATTACTTACTTATTACCTGGTCAAACTATGATGCCAGTTGATTCTATTCACATTAATAAAGAATCTCCTTTTTTCGAAACCGCACTGTATGAGCTCCTAGTGAGCGGCCTACAGTTATTCGTAGTGCTAAAACAAACCCTAAACCACTGTTAACGTTCCAACATTCAAAATGTTTTAATTGTTTTTGAATTTTTTAATAATAATAATTTAATTTAAAATATTTCCGGATCTTCTTCTACTGAAAAAATTTAAATTAAAATTAAATATACTATACTGCGCTCTGCCTTTTTCGGAAAAAATATTATTGCTTCGAAAATAGCGACATGAAAATGTTTTCAAATAAATTTCATGATTTAGAAGCTCTTTGTGATAAAAACAGTATTACTTAAATTTTTCATAATATAACTATTATCTTAAGTTAAAGCATTGCAAAATCATCAAAAACACATTAAATGAAAGAAGATGTATACAATGGTAATTGGAAAAAATTTGTGTTCTCCAACTGACCACTTTCTATTAAAAATCATTTCACGTTTACACCAAATTTAGTCCGCGATGCCTGCAATAGTGACGGGAAAATTAGCGTAAGCGCCAAAAATATTTTTTTTAACCACAATATTAACTAAAAACAAATCTTTAACTTGTATTACGCCACTTGTAAACTACCTTAGCAGTTTCACGAAAATTCTCCGAAAAGTTTAAGAAGAAAGGAAAAAAAACAACAAATGTAAAATTTGCTCTTTGGCGATAACGTTACTTTCACGGATAGGGCTCGATATGTACATTGATTTTCGGCATAAAACACGATTGGCCGAAATACCTAATTGTGGATTTTTTTGTCTAATTCGAATGATTAGCTGAATCGAACTGCAAAAGCTATGTGATGAGTTGTTGCTAAGTATATATAAGTAAAGTATAGCATGTAAAAAATCAAGCAGAACATATTTTTGGATTATGTTCATAAGAAGATCAGAATGTCTTTTGGCTGTAATGACAAATATCTGAGACGAAAAGGAACTAAGAAAACATCGTAGTCGGAAAAAATTAAATTAAAAGCGTTACTCACGCTACCGAATATATTCCACCGAATGTTCTGCATATAAGAGCTTGTAACTCTATGATCGGTCATTAGCTAAATTGCAAGGTTTCGAGTCCTGTCCAGGAGTTTCAGTATCAAAAATAATTTGCGTACATATTTTTTACATGGGCTGGAAGGTGAGAAACTTGCTTTTGTTCCGACTTTTCGTCGGCAGTTCGCTGACCCCTTCAAAGCAAACACTCCTTTTGCCTTTAACACTAGAATGCCCATGGTAGTCATTTTGACTAAATTGAGGTCTATTATTGTAAATAACTTGTGTTGCATCGCTTTCTAAAAAAATATCTTACGTGACTTTTATTAATTTTTAAAGCTAAATGGAATAAATAAATTTAAACAAATTTGTTACCCCAATTTTGCAACATTTACCTTAAATGCCCAAAAGTAGTCATTTTGACTACCTATATAAAATTTTCAGCAAATCTTACTGATTAATAGACAAATATGCATCTTCAATTGCGAAATACGAAAATTTCAAATAATTGCAAACATTTAAAAAAATACTATCATAGTAGGCTGTGACAATTCCCAAGTTTTTCAATTCAAAATTCACTCAAAAAATTCATTCAAAAATTCCAAATTCCAAATTTTATTCCATTTTATCCCATTTATGTGTAAAGTACGCTATTGTATTTTAATGAATTTACTTTGTAAACCATAAAAAAATAAAAACTAAATGCTTATTTTAGTTTAATCTCGTGTACATTTATTCATATTTGCTACTTAAAAACCAATAAAATTTAAAAAAGTCAGTAAACAATAGTGTAGTCAAAATGACTACATATGAGCATTTTAGGTATGTCAGATTGTCGGGCATTCTAGTGTTAAAAGCCCGTTCGGCAACCGTGTGGACCTTTTCAGTCCACGTAACCGATAGCAGATCTTTTGTGTGTTACCGATCTTACATTCTCTTATATAACTTTTTTAATTTTTATTTCATAAAACTGTTCTGCGCTCTGCTCTTTAAAAAATTATATTTCCTAAACATTAGCTGACAAAACTTGAACTAAGCAAAAGAACATCTTCTGACCACACTGAACGTTTCCTCTTATGGCAAACGACAGGAGACACCAACGCCAGGTCTACGTATTTGGTATGTGAGAATTGCATGATTCGGACCTGTGTTGTGACACCTTGTAACACGCAGCTGTAATGGAGTAACGCTGTGCTGGTCGCTTGCTGAATTATTTATACAATTCCTTTTGTGTCTTTGTTGAGCTATAAAAAAGCATTACCGGCTGTTAACATCACTTCACATGGCATGGTTTGAGTTTCTTTGATAAAATATATTTAAAGACGGTGGTGTGTTTTTACTACTCTGAGACCATCGTAGGCAGCAACATTTACATTGCGTTTAATTAATCACCCTACACCCTACACACAAAAGGTCTCTGAGCATTCGAGTGAACCGAACATCCTTCACTGGCAGGAACTGCTTAACCCCATCTTAGACCTCCACCAAGCACAGTTTGAAGATCGCTAACCGGCAGTTCGAACTCTGCGCCCCTCTTCCTGTCTCTCTCACGCAACAGCGCCACAATGAGATACAATTATAAATGCCCATTTGCGGCGGCAGACACGAATGTCAGTGCCGGCGACATGCGATGTCATGCAACAATTAATTGTCAATTAGACTTGCAGCAGCATTCGGTGCCTGGCTGGTTCGTTGACTAACTGGCCAAGAAACTGACTAACTGACTGATTGACAGAATGCACTGATTGCAAACATTTCCAACACTTTCCCACCTCATCGCCGTAGCCAGCAATTAGTTGAATTTCAAGTCTGCACAGTCGCCAGTTGGTAAAGTCACACCAATTGCTGGCCGTGGCTCTCATTATGTGCATGCAACATGTGACCATTTGCAACACTAAAAGCTGTTTACCAATTCTCAGCTTTAAACCCAACAACATGAGCCATTATTAAACTTGGCTTCTTTTCATTTGTTTGTGGTAAAATTCTTCGGTACATTCAGCAAACAAAATAAACAAATTCAACTTCAACGAGCCGGCCTAGTCAAAGTGCCACTCGTTGTGGTTAAACTGCAGCAACAACAACCACTTGCACCTCATTGCGGCCGTGTTGCAGCCGCAGCCGCAGCTCCAATCAACTTTGCTGATCGGTTATGATGACTGCCCAGAAAAATGTTGTCGGCCATGCCGCAAAGTGCGTGCATCCATAATCGGCGGCCAACGAACGAGTGGCATGACTGGGCGGCTATCAGGCTGCCATGTTGTCGTTGCCGTCAAGTGGCAAACAGCAAGAATCGCACTGCACTTAATGTTGAATTACGGCGCAATCGCAGCGACTGATATTGCCAACTTGCTGCAATCGTACTGCTATGCCTATTGTTGTTGTTGTTGTTGTTGTTGCGCTTGTTGCTGTTATTGATAATGATGCTGTTGTTGTTGTTGTTGTTGTTGTTGTTGGTGGTGGTGTTGATGCTGGCATGCACTGCAATGCATTCAGTTAGATGCAGCCGCTACCACCAGCGCCAATCACTGAGCGCCTGTTAACTTGGCCATGAAACGGTAGCTAAGCCACGGCTGCAGCGGCACAGTGCAGCTGCATGCGACAGCAGTTGTAGGCAAACGCGAAATGTTGCATGCCGCACATGGCGGTTGCTGCAATTGCGCCAGCGCTGGGAAAAGTAAAATGATAGCCAGCCCGAAGTGGCGTGTTCGTCTGTGGACGGAGCAGAAAAGTGAAGTTGTTTTTGTGGTTTTCAACTTGAGCGCTGTCTGCTAGTGGCGCTGGTTGTTGTAGTTGTTGTTCTTCTTGTTTTATTTGTCTTTTGTTGTAGTTACTAGAGAACCGCAAATTTTTCTCAACAAAAAACTGTTTGAATTGAAAAAATTAAATGAGCGGCAAAACCCCAAAAAAAGCTAATTCTAATTTGAAAAATATTTAGCGAGCGGCATTAATTACACTGCACAACAAAATCAAATTTTTTTTTAAATAACAAAGTTCTGATAACGGATTCTGGTAGAGGGGGCCAAAAAAAATATACGTGTATCGGCGTTTTGAAAGTTTACGTCTGAATTTTTTTTAGGGGGGATCAAAGTCCCCTTTTTGCACAATCTTATGGTGAATCGGCATACGAAAACCATGTAACCTCAGATTGTAGGTATATGATGTTTTCAGCAATTTGATGTAAAATACTACGAAGAACATTTTTGTGGAGCATTTTAACCCTTTAGCTCCTATTTGTATGGGTCAATTTGACCCTTTTTTCTAAAATGCCAAAAATGTCCTGTAAAACAGGACTTTTTAAGGACAAAATGTACCACGCAAATATTCGCCATAAAATTCTACTATAGGTCTCTGAATACATCAAAGCTCAGAAATTAACTTGAACGCCAGAATTAAGCCAAAACTGAAAATGTGTTTGTGTTTATTTCGTACTTATTCAAAATTGGTACTAAAATCTCCTACAAAACTTGATTTTTGAGGGTTAGTGTGTATGTCACCGTACAAAAGAAAGCTCTAGATATAATATATATAAATAGAAAAATTAGAATAATTTTGGATATTTAAGGTATTCATTATATTTTTCGTTTAGCTCTTGGCAACCGTCGAAGTGTTAGTAATGCAAAAAAAAGCAAACTGATTATTTTCTATATAAGGCCCCAACCTTTCCCTTTACTCCTCCGATCTTTTCAGCGGACTCCTTCCACTTTCTTTTGAACTGATTTTCATTTTTTACCACATTTTTTGTTTTTTTTAAGGATCCGCTTTACTATTGCCCAATACCTTTCAATGGGACGTAATTCTGGACAATTTGGTGGGTTGCATTCTTTGGGTACAATATTGTCATTATACCAGTTCAAGGCTGCTCTGGAATAGTGGGATGTGGCTAAATCTGGCCAAAAAAAAAGTAGAAACATTGTGGCTTCTTAAAAATGGCAAAAGCCGTTTCTTCAAGCATTCCTTGATGTAAATTTCGCTTCTTCTTCCACAGGTACAAATTGTCTGCCATGCAAGGAACTTTTTTGGGAATTTAGACATTTTTTGTGTTTTAAATTTTTTAGAAACAGCTCCTTTAGTTGCAGCAACGTAAAACTGCTGCCCGGGCAATTGTTGGAAGTCGCCTTTAACGTATGTTTCATCGTCCATGACGCACTTTCTAGCTCGCTTTTTGGCCTCATTTTCCTTGTCATCGCTTCTATACGGCACTTTCTGCACTCTACGTGATTTGAGTTGAGCATTATTTTTAGTTTTTTGGACAAAACTTTTTGATACTCCCACTATGGGTGCTGTATCACGAACGGATGCATTCGGACTTTTCTTAAAATGCGCCTTCACTGCATTGGCAAAATTTTCGTTGGCAGGAGCAGCCTTTCTCCCAGAACCTGAAGCCCTCTCAACAGAGAGATGTTCCTTAAACTTTTTGACAACCCTTTTCACCGTTGCAACACCGACACCCACATGTTTTGCTACCCTTTTTTGGGTCCATGTAGGATTTCCATTCAAAGTGTGCACAATTTTTTTTCGCTGCTGAATTTCGTTCGCTGCCATTTCGCTCGAGAGTTAAAATCACAATGAAACTAAATGCAATTCATTTTTATGAAGTTAAAACTTTTTGAAAAAGCAAAGCCTACTGCTGAGGTGCGCTCCCAAAAAATTTAAAAATCAAAGAAGAGGGATCAGTTTTTTCGTGGACACTCCTTAGCTATTTTAAGGATTATTTCAAGTAGTCCAGTAATAAAAACCGCTTTGGCACTTTGTCCGTTCTACTTAAAGCAAAACAGCAATGCTGTCAATCACACACAATCACATTACGAACATAATTTTTCGTTCATTATTGAATTTATTATTCCCCACCAAAGTTCAGTATTAATGCGGGGGTCATTAAAACTTGTGATGACGAGTTAAAGTGACACTTGTGCACTCAGACCAATGCTAGAACAATAAAAGAAAATATTTAAAAACTACACTCACACACACACACACACACACACACAAATATTGATGCGCGGGTTACCATTCTTGGCCAAACTGTGCCATGTATGTAAATGCGCTCAGCAGTCAACAAGTGTGCAATTTTCCACTTGTTAGCTTCAACACGCATTTCTCATTACACTTGGCAACGATTTTTTTTTAGGGGGAAGCATTTTACGCTTCAGGACATTTTCCATTTGCATTGCAACACATTGACATGAGTTGCCAGAGCGCAGAGTGCACTGTGAGTGCATTTGCGCCGAATGTGAAATTCATATAAAATCAGTTTGCACTTATGCCACATTTTTGACACGAGTGCGCGGTCGAGACGCACCAAATGCTTAGCAAACAGAACGTCCAACTTGACGTCGACTTTTGCTTATGCAGCTTTGCAAAAAACTTCTGCTGCTGTCTTTACTTGCAAAGTCCAGACAAAGGAAGTGCGCAGGCATAGCACTAAAACCCATTTGAAGCCACTTGAGTAAAGTTAAAGATTTTGACAGGCCACAAAATTGGCCACTAGCAAACACCACAAAACCGCTCGCCAAAAGCAGGCAGCCACAGTATCCAGACACATACATACATACAGTATGTACTCATTCGCACATGCCCACTCACATAAATGAAATGTTGCCGTCCTGCTGCTGCTGCCGCTGCTTGTTTGCACAATTTCTTGTCTTTTTTTATTTTGACTCCTTGTTTAAGTTTTCTGAAAATTAGAGCGCTTTTTTGGAAATTTGCAAGTACTTAAAAGAGTTTAAGAAGTTTTTGTATTGTGTACTTTGGTTGCCGTGACTGGCCTTGCGCTGTGTTGCTGCAATGTTGTGTTGTGTTGGGTTGTGCACCGAAGCACGAAGCACGTGTAAATCTGTGCGGAGATTTTAGGTCAGATGGTAAATTTTCTGGTGCTTTTAAGCACATAAATAATTGTTCTCAATCTAGACACATTTTCGCTAGATACAAAACTTTTATTCTGGGGCACGTTTTCCAACAATTGCGAACAACTTTTTGCGGTGCACCGCATTTTAACCCTTTCGAACCCGAATTTTATAATTAATATTACTTTTTGGTATTTAAATCATGAAACATTTGCCTAAGAAGTGTGCACACGACATTTGAAGTAGCCACGCCTCTTTGTTAGAATTCTAGAGCTAGTTTACTTTTGAACAATTTTATCTTAAAATGGGTTAAATAAATTTTGTATCAATAGTTTTTAATTACAAAAAAATTTTTTGATATTTATGACAAAATACAAAATAATCACTTTTTGATTTAACTTAACCATTATTAAAGAAACAGGGGTTTGATCAAACGCGCCCAATTCGTAGACTTCAATTAGAACACAAACTTTCCCTGATTTCGCTTTACCAACATTTCATAAGAAATTTTTTAATTTGTATACTCGGACCCTGTATTTTAGAGTGTTTTTCTATGAGAGCAACCACATCGTTGTGGCTGTAATGATTACTTAAACATAAAACTTTTTACGAATAACGAAAATTTGAATATTTCTTCATTTTCTTCAGCCACAATTAAAGAGAAAAAGTATCTAAATTGAAAGAAAACGTAAAATTAAAAAATTCTCTCATTTTTTCTGCTTCTTCTTCCTTTACTATGTCAAGATCTTCGTTAAGCTTAAATATTCAGTTTATTAATTTCGTATTTTTCCTAAAACTCCAAGCTATTCTAAAGATCAACAAAAAATGTATTCTTGCAACCATAGAGGATGCAGACTTCCACAAAGTAGCATGTTGCCATATGGCAACAAAATAGCGAAAGGGAAATAATGCATACGCTGGATTCTCTAGTGATTTTATTTAATTTTTATTTTTATTTCATTATTTATTTTATTTTTTTTTTAATTTTTATTTTAAAAAATGTATATTTAACATAGCCCTTCGTTTTTGTTCTTTTATAAAATAAACTATATTTTATAAAATAAAATCGGAATCGGCATCGGCCAAAAAAGTGGGAATATTTGGAAAAATAACAAAAAAAAAGTATTATTATTGTTATAATTTTTTATCTTAAAAAATCATTTATTATTACTTCTGTATTCTGCGTATCTTCGATGATATCAATTTAGTATGTAAAAATGCATTGTTTGTTATGACCAAAAAAAAGTTTGTTTCAGACTTAGAAAACAAACCATTTGAAAATCCAAGACAATTATTAGAAAATTAAATTTCATAAATATTTTTATATTTATTTTCATGTAATTTTTCAAATTCTATTGTTTGGGTTAAATAAAAAAATTATTAATTTTTTTTTTTATTTTTCAGCTAACTTTACAATGTGATGGCAGCTCTGTTGATCTGAAAACCATCGAAACCATAGCCACAAGTAATCACTGCCGAAATGCAGGACGTTCGCCTTCGCGTCGAACAACCCATTGCCCACTTGTCACCGTCGCAAGGACGTCGTCCAGCACACTTGCTGCCCGACATAAACTTAAGGTAAGCCGAAAGCACTACCCAAAAGTGTTGCCAGATATACCGAATATTTTCCAAACATGTCATTTAAGCCGTAATCATAAGACTGCAACTACATTACTTTTGGTATATAACTTATATAGCTTAAAAACTTGCTTTCTATATCATCAATTCAATTTTAATTTTTACAAATAATATTCACCTTTCTTATCTCTTCAGTAATATTACTTTATTCATTTTTTTCGTGCAAATTGTGTGTTTACATATAAAAAAATGTGAAAATCTGGCAACACTGAACTTTTTCAATTGCCCGCAAAACTAAAATGACTTCCCGCTCTCTTGCAGCTGCAATGAAGCCAGCCTCGAGCAGCACCAATCGCACCAGCATCAAGTGCCGCGCTCGCCCAGCTCCGAGGAGGACAACTCACCAACGGAAATGAATAACTGCCGGCGCATAGTGGACAAGCCACCGCTGGTAAATAAATTCGGCACAACTGCAGCTGCGCGAGTCGCTGAAAATGTCGCGTATACGACATGAGTGACCCATAAAAATTCATTTGCATAAAAGCGCAATGAGCTAAAATGATTTCGATTTTGCTAGAAGCACAAAAGTGCACAAAACACTGTAAAAGCTCACAGATTCTGTTACAACGAAATGCATCGAACACCGAACTAGTATTTAGTCTGCCGTTTTCGATTAAAAATTAATTTGCGGAAAGTGCCAGGTGCATGCACTTCACTCTTGTTGGCCGCCACTTGCCAATAAAACTACTCACCAGCTGTAAATTTTCAAACTCTAGTTGTAGCCAAGTTTTGTTGAACTTGCACAGCGATCGATTCACATCTTCACTCCCACATCCGACCAACCAACCAACCAACACTTGTCGTACGCGCACAGCAGCTGCCAGTTGTGGTGGCGCAAAGTTTGCTGCCACACATCGTTTTCAATGCGGCGCAAGCGGCAATGTTTAGTTTGCCTGCGACTTTAGTGCAGATAAGAGGTTTTATAGTTGAATTTTGCTCTTGGATTTTGCAGGTGAAGCGTCTCACTATGGGCATGGGACTGCTGCGCGCCACCGAAGACAGCCGCCCGCTGGTACACACAACGTCCTCCTCGCTCAATTCGGGCTCATCGCAAACCATCTCCGACGGCTATGTGAACGAGGCCATCTGTGAGCCGGACAAGCTGATATCGAACAAGTTTGGCGACTCCTGTCGGCAGTCACTGACAGTGCTGCCAACACTGGAGGCGTCGCAACGTCTGCAGGATCACAACGAATTCAGATTTAAGAAAACATATCTACGCGAAACCTGTAGTGGTGAGAAGTTTTCAGATATCCAAACAATTGCACGCAAAGATGGATTCCACATTTTATAATGTGGAATCATTGTTTTTATACAGGGTGGCACAAAAGTGATCACCCAGTGTTCTTTGGTTTTAATTTGTTTATGAATGAAGGAATGTCAAAGCAAAATTTACTTTTGCCGCCATTTGCAAAAGTTATGGCATCTGCCGATATGGTGATGACTTTTGCGCCACCCTGTATGTTCTGAAATATTAGAGCACAGAGTTTTTAGTTTAAAACCAAATCATTTCATATCTTTAGTTTTTTTTCACTTCGACTTTTAATTCAAAATGAGAATTGGACCATTTTGACCGCAGTTTTCCATACCTACAAAGACTACAAAAAATAAAAACATTTTTCACACCGGAAAAAATCTGAAACTAGAGACCAAACATAGTAATACTGCGTACTCAGTTTTTCATTTCTACATCCATTGTCCTTTTAAAAGGACTTCAAAATTTTGAAGGGAATAAAAAATGAAAAAAATATAAAAAATACTTAACCTCGTTAAAATATGGCGATATGTATATCAAATGAAAGAGGAAAGACTCAAGAATTTAATTAAAATTTATCTTTTATCTATTTGTAAAAAAAGGATATACAAAAGTCCTTTGAAAATTTTAATCCTTTATATCCTTGAAAATGTATACAGAATTTTCTTGAAAAGTGAGTGTGTTAAAACCCAAAATCTCCTTTATCACCTGTCAAAATTTCATTATTCTCGCTTTATTGATTTTGTATCTTTTCATTATTTAAAATACTGATCCTCAAATAAATTAGAATTTTTGTACTTCATTAGAATTGTAGCTTCCGCCTTTTTTTCAAATAACTTTCGAACCAATAAAGTTAGAGTAATGAAATTTTGACCCGTGATCAAAGAGATTTTGGGTTTTAACACAGTTACTTTTCAAGAAAATTCTATAAAAATTTTCAAGGATATCTCTAAAGGATTCAAATTTTCAAAGGATCTTTTTCATATCCTTTTTTTACAAATAGATAAAAAATTAATTTTATTTAAGTTTTTGAGTCTTTCCTCTTTCATTTCCTCTTTCATTAACGAGATTAAGTATTTTTTATATTTTTTTTTATTTTTTAACCCCTTAAAAATTTGGAAGTTCTTTTAAAAGGACAAACGATGAAGAAATTAAAAACTGAGTACGCATTATTACTATATTTCGTCTCTAGTTTCACGCACTTATGGATTTTTCCCGGTGTGAAAAATGCTGTCGCACGATGTTATATTCGCTGATATCTCGAAAAATACACAGCGGATTTGGCTAATTGTAATTGTAGAACTCTCATTGAAGAACTAATTGTAGAACTTAATAAAAAATAAAAGTCACCAAAAAAATGTTGGTAGAAATAAAACGGGTTTTTAAAATTTTTTTAATTGAACATTGAAAACCAAGTCATGGAGTACCTAACACTAGAATTTTAATTTTCAAAGAGTTTTATTTTAAAAGATACAGGGGCTTTAAAGTGCCCCGATTTCGGTGTGCACATCCTTTACTAAACAAAATGCAGATATTTAAAAATTAAAAACCATCAAAAGGACAGCAATGGTCTTTCTAGTGTTAAATATTTCCAATAAATTCTAAAAATTCGATTTGCAAAATAGAATATTGAAAAAACATGAACTCAAAAGCAACAAAATACCGAAATTGTAAATTGATAACAATCGTGTTGTCTCTTTTTAGCCAACTCGAGTCCAAAGATGTTCGCGCCCAGTGCACCACTGCGTTTGGACAACTTCAGCCTGGCCGAGCAGCACGAACTGAAGGGTGCCGCCTGGTTTCAAGCGGGCATACCACGCGAAATCTCCCTCGAGGTGCTGTCGCGACAGAGTCCGGGCGCATTCCTGGTGCGCCAGAGCAGCACTAAACCCGGCTGCTTTGCGCTCTCGTTGCGCGTGCCACCGCCCGCGCCAAAAGTGGCACACTATCTCATTCTGCGCACGCCGCGCGGCTACAAAATCAAAGTGAGTCACCAACATTTCATTCAGTGTTCGATTCTATTCAAAAGACCAATGAAATTTCCTCTGCTTTCCATTTGCACAAAAGGGCTTCACGAAGGAGTTCTCGTCGCTGCGCGCACTCATCACGCATCATTCTGTAATGCCGGAACTGTTGCCGGTGCCGCTGACGCTGCCACGGCCCAGCAGCATCAATGGCGGCGCGCCGGGCAGCCGGCATGCGTCGCACGGCAGCGAGCTGGACGGCTGCGACGATGACTTTGACACGTACGGCTCCCTGAACGACTTTCGCAAGATGATGTCCGATCTGAATGTATGACTCGGGAATGGAGTGCAGCCATGCGCCGGACGCCATTCAGCCAAAAGTGTGGCAACAAAAGCAGCAGCAACGACAGCAAAAACAACAGCACGCATACGGAGAGCAACAACAAACTGTACTGCACTTGACACTGCCATTGACCGCATTAAGCCGGTGCGCAAGCAAGCGGCAAAGAAAAGCACAGCCCGAACAAGTACAACAATAACAATAATGCGTGTTGCAGTAATTGCTAATTGGAGAAGTTAAATGAGTGCCACGGCCATGGCCATTGACAAAAACAACAACTAAAAGAGCAACAAAAATCACCATCACTTGCCAGCTCTGACACACGAGCGTCACTAAGCGACACTGATATGGCCAGGGACGTTATAAAGCGGCTGCAAACGTGCCAGGGGGGTTAAATGCACTAAATTAATTAACACAGACATTACACGTGCATTGCGGTTGAGGACGCAAAGAGCAGCACTGCTCCAAAGTAGACGCAGATCAAACGCTGCATGCAACAACAGAGCAGAGCAGCAACTAGACCCGGCTTGACGATGTGTCGGGAATGCCGCGAGTCATATTTAAGCTATTTTATCATAAAACACTAACCACAAGCAAAGTTGGCTTCAACGTTGTTGCCAGACTCGGGCCACCTGCATTTTTAGTTTAGGCCATTTTAATTGGGCAACTCCAAGGCCATTGCAAGTATGGTTACTCTGCATTCACGCAGCTGCAATGTGACTGGTGATACTTACTGTCGACTGAATGTGAGGTTAGCGCGCAGCAAACTCCGCCCGCATTCTGCGTTGCAACTCAATGCAGTCGCTTTGTTTGTGCCGGAACAAACACCAGCCGTGGCGCATGTGTAATAATGTAAAATGTGAAGAAGTTGAGCCACACAAATCACACACAACGTCGCGTGATGACCCCAACGCAACAGAAAGCATTACAACAGCAATGCATAAAAATTAGAATACACAAAAATATTTTGTAAAAAAAAAAACGTCGCTTGCAACCAACAACACTGCATTGCGCACACAATATAGGACAATTGAAAGAACTTAAACATGTTAGCTAGAAAGGATTAGTGCAGGATTTACATTTACATTTTTTTATGGGGACACACTTGTTTGGCAGAATTTCGCATACAGAAAGTTGAATTTTATGTCAAGAGGCATTTGAAATTTAAAAGCGTTACATTGTATATATATATCCAGTACATATAAGATATAGGTATGTACTTATCACATAAGCACATAATAACATAAATTATATATTAAAACATAAATCTAAGTATGCATTTACATGTTCAACATAAGATTTTCACAAATTCATTGTAAGATTACACCGTACGACAAAAATTAAAAAAAATGTTCACACCGACAGCATTTTTCACACTGGGAAAAATCCATATGGGTGTGAAACTAGATACCAAACATAGTAATACTACGTACTCAATTTCTCATTTCCACATCCTTTTTCCTTTTAAAAGGACTTCAAAATTTTTAAGGAGATAAAAATATAAAAAATACTTAACCTTGTTAGAATATGGCAATATGTATATCAAATGAAAGAGGAAAGGCTCAAGAATTGAAATAAAATTGATTTTTTATCTATTTGTAAAAAAAGAATATAAAAAAGGTTCTTTGAAAATTTTAATCCTTTATATCCTTGAAAATGTATATAGGATTTGCTTAAAAAGTAAGTATGTTAAAACCCAAAATCTCCTTGATCACGTGTCAAAATTTCATTATTCTCGCTTCTTTGATTTTGTATCTTTTTATTATTTAAAACACTGATACACAAAGAAATTAGAATTTTTGTACTTCATTAGAATTGCAGCTTTCGCGTTTTTTTAATAACTTTCGAACCAATAAAGATAGAATAATGAAAGAGATTTTGGGTTTTAACATACTTACTTTTCAAGAAAATTCTATATAAATTTTCAAGGATATAAAGGATTAAAATTTTCAAAGGACCTTTTTCATATCCTTTTTTACAAATAGATAAAAAATCAATTGTATTTAAATTCTTGAGCCTTTCCTCTTTCATTTGATATACATATCGCCATATTCTAACGAAGTTAAGTATTTTTTCTTTTTTTTTATGTTTTATCCCCTTCAAAATTTTGAAGTCCTTTTAAAAGGACGAAGGATGTAGAAATGAAAAACTGAGTACGCCTTATTACTGTATTTGGTCTCTAGTTTCACGCCCATATGTATTTTTTCCGGTGTGAAAAATTTTTTTAATTTTTGTCGCACGATGTTATCGATGAGAAATCGCATCAATTAGTGGTTTTAACAAAATTTTTATTTTCGTGAGTTGAATATGTGTCCGAATGTTTCGCATTAAATGCCAGAAAACAGATTTGTGTTGTAGCATTTAGTTAGGTACAATTGAGTGTGCATTATAACGAAAAAGCTTAAATATTACAGGGAAGAAAGCAGGTAGATATGAAAGAAATGGAAACATGCACAAAAATGTATCGCATTGACGCCTTAAGATACAAAACAGGTGCAAAATTTATGTAAACTGGCGCGCGCCCCATTAAAGCTGCATTGCAGAGATTTTCAGCATAAACATACATAAATATATATATATCTATATATATGTATATTACACCAACATACAACTACAAGCATACTAACGTATAACAAACTACAAGTATACGCTATTGTTTAGCCAATTTGTTGCTGGAAAAACGCTCACACATACACACACGTACTCTGCTCATGCATTTGTGCTACACACATAAATACATTTACATATGTATATCAATAGATGTCTGTTAATAAATGTGCGCTTATGATATGTACAACCACATACTATTCTATACAAACATATACATACATACATAAATTTATGTATAATCTTTTTACAACTGGGCACAAATGTAACAAAACTAAATACATTTTAAAATGTTTACAGTTGCCGCAAGTGCGCTACAAGTTGCTAACAATAATCATTCATTGTCACATCTGTGTGTATTCACTCAAATGACAAATCGGTTTAACGTTTAAACAGTGCAATTTCCGATTTCATGTGAACTTGTTGCGCGCACACACTCTGTAGTTATTGAAATTACTTTTAACAATTTATAGTATTTATTTAAGGTTTAGTTAGTCATTTCCGAATTACGCCAATAATTTTCGATTTCAACTATAAAATAGCAAAATAGCCACACAAACAAATTCATGTATTATTTATTATAAAAGAATGAAATACAAATAAATGTCCAAACACACACACATGACTACATCAATGTGTACAATATTAGTGTTGAGCGAAAGCGCAAATTAAAGCAGTAAGTACGCAATAGTCAGTGGAATAATGAACGGACCAGATGTCTATACTTAAAAAAATTTACTCATCTTGCATGTTTATTTTAATTCATTTAATTATTGTTTCTATTTATGTATTGGGTTCATCAAATTATAATTTGTTTTTATTACCAACACTTTTTCGTCAGCACAAAACTGTTGTCAATCCAGTCTCAAGCTGTCCAAGGCGGTCTCACTATTCATTTTAAAAATATAAAACTCGTAATACTAGTCAGTCATAATCAGCTGCATATACCTATTCATACTCACTGCTTACCGTTCAGCATTGCCGAAGGCTTCATCAATTATTTCCACACAGTAACATTCATCATTGTTGTTTTTATTATATAACAGGCTCTCAATAAATTCTTTATAGCAAGTATTTCATACTTATACAATAAAAATATATATAATAAATATATACTTATATACTTTAGGTGGTGCAATGTGCAAACAACTGGAGTGCATTTCAATAAAAATCAAAAGTGAACACTCTTGCTTATTTCTTTTAGCAATATTCCGACTTAATACTTAACAATATTTATGATAACTTTTACCAGTTTCAGCTTTGCTTATGAGTAAATGAGGCATTCAGAAACTGCACAGCAAATGCCACAACATTTTATACAAATCAAACAATTTTATAATTCGCACTCAATAGTGTTGCAGTTTTCTTTTGTTGGTTTTTTTGTTTTTAAGTCAAATAGCGGCCATTAAGTAAAATACGAAATAGCATCATTTCGCGCTCAGCTCAGCTACGGTCTATGAATACCCCAGGCACCCGTTTATATGTGCATAAGGTTCTATGTGTATCTGATGAAATGTGTGTGTAGATATGCGTAACGCAAACAAAAAAATTTTAAGTGTCTGCAATTGCAATAAAGTGACACAAGACACAGCAATTTTCATGGTATCAGAAACACATACATACATCAAATAGGAACACGAATATGTGTACGCGTGTGTATACGAGTCTACTCAAATACTAGGATCAATAGAATGCACGCTGATAAACAGCTAACGACATAAAATTGTCACGAGTGTATGTTGCGCTTTCTTCTTAAATTGCCACATTTAATCAAATTGAGTTAAAGATTTTCTAAAATTAAAACTGGTCAATTTGCCACAGAGACTGACTTAACATGCTTAACTTGAAGATATGCCACGCTCTGCGTCCTCAACACATTCACTGTCAAGATTGTTTAAGATGCTATGAATACTGCTAGAAGTACAAAGAAACGGTTTACTGTCTGCTTAGGAGAAAGGCTTCATAGCAGAAGTCTAATTGATTATATATTCTTGATGAAGTTTAAATATTGCTTAGAGTAAGCGACAATTCACAGTTGGCAATGAATGCGTTCAATCGACCATAACGAAATTTAACTCTTACTTTATGTATTTTTAGTGGTAAAGTAATAATGTGACTGTGAGTGTAAAAAGTGCAGTACTATTCATCAGTATGTTTAAGTTTATAACTTACAAAAAATATATAGAAAAAACATGTAGATTTTTAGCGCTTTAAGAAAGTACAATTGCTTAGAAAATTTGCACTTTTCGCAAAATTAAATAACTCCGTTTTTCGGCAATAAACTGATTTCATGCTTAGCAGCAAAAGAAGGTGAATTAATGGCACACGCATTAATTCAAAGTTCCCTCCTTTGCCTCTTTGGTTGTTAATTGGAATTGTGATTGTTAGTCAATGTCGCATCGTTATGGTTGGCATGATTTTCGCTGCTCTTCCACGACAGCAATTTGTTGAGCAAAACATCCATGTACGGATTGCCGCCCAGTCGAGCCACCTGCGTACATATTAATTAGTACAGTTTATTTAATACAATTTGTGGCAAGCGTCATTTTACCTCCACTCTGGCCTCCTTATCGAGCGACTCCAAAACATCGCGCGTATACTTAAAACTGCCCAACTTCTCCAACAGGCTGATGCAGTACTTCTTTACCTCCACGTCGTGTGTTCGCTGGCGCAGAATATCTTTAAATAATTCAAATTGAAACAAAAAATTGCAAAACAATGCTCCAAAGTTAACTCACGTAAAACCTGTTTATCCTGTTTTTGAGAGCGCACAGCGTGTATCACTGGAAATCCAAATTTACCCTCAGTCAAGTCCTCGGCAAAACTCTTGTTCTCCGTGTACTGAAAAACGTGGCCAGAATATGTTATAAACATTCATCGAACAGCAATCAAGCGGACTTACCTCCTTCAGGCTAAGATTGCAGTAGTCGTCACGTATCTGAAAATATAAGCCCAGAATGGCGGTCAACTTCGAGAAGTCCTTGTTGTTGTCGCTGAACAACTGCATCAGGCGTATGGCCAGCATAAAGAGGCCGCCGGTCTTTCGCACAGTCATCAGCTTGTAATCGGACTCTGAGGGACAAGTGAAGCTGTCGCGCCAATAGATCTCCATGCCTTGGCCGCGATGCAGCTCCAGCAATTGCTCGGTATAAACCTTAGTTGCCTGCGAATTACACAAAGTGTAATAGTGTGTTGCGTAAGTTATTACAACATGAATAGCAATCGCACCTCGGGATGTCCCAGCTGTTGCACTTTCTCCAGCGCTAGAAATAGCACGTAATTGGCGGCGTTTATGGTGCTGGCCACACCGTAGATGGAATGTGCTACAGGAACGCCTCTGCGAAGTATTGAATTGTCTTCAATATCATCAATTCTGTAAAAATTAAAATCACTTATGACGAACAACATTCATCGACAAATGCCTTAGAGCTATGGGACGCAGCGGATGATTGGCTGAAAAGATTAGAACAGCTGGCGCATTCATACACAGACACACAAACGCGCATGCTTATGTGAACTTTTTGCTTTTATATTGGTTTTTGCTGTTTGTTTTTCTGGGTTCATTTTCTATTAAACTAATTGTGATTAAAAACAGCAATTACTTCGAAAACTACTTTGAGTGTTTAAAATTTTGAGAACGAATATGCATTTTACTTTGACTGCTTTATTTGCTTTTCATTATTAAAAAGAAATAGCCATTTAATGCGCTATGACGAAGAGGACACTTTCAATGCCATTGCAGCCGGTTGCTGCAAAGCGGATATGGATGTCATCAGCGGCAACAATTGCCTGTCCGTCAGCAATGTAGCGCACGCCCGCCCTCCCACGGACAAACAATGCGCTGAATGAGATGTGGCGCGCAAGAAAAGGAGGCATTTTAAAAAAATTAAAAAAATGAACACCAGCGCATGAATTGTGCAGGCAGCAGCGCCACAAATAAGCCTGCAACAAAGACTCCCATGACAACGGCGGCATTGTCGACGCAATGGCGTAACCATTGTTCTGGCTGCTGGTGGGGCCTTGGCTATTGACTGTCGCACACTAGCATCATCACTCTTCAAGCAGAAAACCGGTGCAATGCAGAAACTGACGAGGCAGCGCATCAAAGGTAGACTTTCTGTTTGCGCATGTGGAGGGAGAAGGGCACGAATGTGCTGCAGTGACATTCTACTTCAGTGCCACCTGTTTCTATTCAGCATGATTAAGAATTTAGAAAATGAATGAAAAAAATTATTATATGCGACTCACACATACATTTATATGTGGTTCATATCAATTATGAGCTGAGCAGATGCGTGACAAGAATCGATCATGAAAGTAACGCAATATTGAACGCTTGTTGCGCATTAACCCTAAATCCCAGAATTTTAAAAGTAACGTAAACCCAGAAGTGACTGTCAGGCTTATATGAGCTAAATTACTGAAAACATTTGTTTAAAAAGTACAAAAACTGTCTAAAATGTTAAATTTATAAATGCAATATAATTCTAACATTCCATTACAGGATTACATGAAATAATGGAATCGAAAATCTTTTGGATCATCCATTTGAAATCTTTGGTGAGACTGTGAGGCTCCCTTCTGGGAATTAAGGTTAATATCTTCTGTTCGCACACATTGCAACAAAAATTTACATTTTTTTAAATAAACAAACTTTTTCCAAGCAAGCGTTCAAGTCAAAGTTGCGGAAAAACTAAGTGTCTGGTGTCATCATCTACGATGAGGCTGCACTCTTAACAGTTTTTTTGAATGATGCCTACGGCCCAATTGACTCACACAAAAGACAAAATATTTGCATATGTAACGAACTAGATGTCGTCCTTTGCTGCTCTAAAGCATCTAATTTGCAAGGATCTTACGAATACTAACAAGTCCACGCCTTATGTGGCAACATTTTTATTTAATGACTACAACCACAACAAGTAAAATTTACATGTACACTTTTATGAATGGGAACAGGCACCTGCAATAGGTGAATGACAACAGCCGTGTCAAAAAAATATACCAAAAAAAAGCAGCATGAATGACAATAATAAAGCCAGCTGCACCGGACTGAACAGTCCGTGCATAAATGAGCACAACACAAAAAGCAAAAACAACAGAAAGCCACCAAAAACAAAAGCATTTCAGCAGCAGTATTAGAGCGCACTTCCATTAATGCCAAAATGGAAATTGATAATGTAAGTGGCCCATGCATATCAGCACTCAAATAAATATAACAGCATACACACAAACATACATACGTTGCTAAAAAAAGTAAAGCGACAAGAGGAAGTCATAATACTTCGCATTAGGTTCATGCAAACTTTAACAATACAGAAGCATGCGAATTTATTTTCTACTACAGCAGTTTTTAAGCTACTTTTTCAAATGACGAAAATCCTTTGCGTAGGAAAAAAGTATGATGATATTTTCAGATTTGTACCTTAACCCTCAAATGTACATGTAGGTTAGCCTCAAGTCTGGGTAACATATGTACATACACTAGTCAGAATAAGTTTGCGCACAAGGGGTACATAGTTTTTTCATATGAAAAATAAATCACTTAAAGTAGTTTTTCAAAAACAAAATATTTTTTATTTTTTCCATAAACTTAGTTCTTTTATTCTATTAAGATAATAATAACAAAAACTTGACCAAATTGTAAAAGAAGGGCCAAAAACAAAATGTGTGCTGAATTCACCTCAGAAAAAGTTTGCGTACAAGATAAGGTTATGTAGCAAAAATTTAATTTAAACTAAGTTTTGTCCAAAAATTAATAACTTTTTGGATATGCTTCTCATATTGGAACTCCCGGCACAAGTTTCGGCATAAATTTTATTAAATTATGTGTTTTTTCAGCTGTTCTTTTGTTATAACCTTGAATTGTTATATTTGTTTACTATATCTTTGAAGATGGAGTGTTGTTGGGCTCAGGGTTCAAGTAAACCCTTATATATTTAATTAAATGTACGTTAGGTGACTAGCGAGGAACTGTTTCAACTTTTTTGAGCCAGTTAATAGCAAAGATAGCTTCACATCGTATGCATTGCGCCTTGAGGTCATCGTAAAGTTGAAAAGAAATGTTGGAACCTGATCCAAAATTTTGAAACCTTGGCTTGCATAAGCTTTTAGAATATGTAAATAACCCCTCGGAACCATTTCTGAATAAAAAACACAGCCTGCTCACTTTTTTACTTAACATGCAGCCCCATACCATACCCCCTCAAATGCTATGATTTACTGTTAATGCCAGATTTTTGTTATTAACAGGATCCTCTTCAAATTAGTTGATGCCTTTTAATGCCAAACCATTATCAGATAATAATCAATCTTCCCACTTTCCATAGATAACAACTCATCGTCCCGGAAATCCGGTTTTCTAGACTCTTTGATGGACTCTTTCACGAAAGCAATTATGTGCTCCTTGTTAGTAAGCTAAATATGGGCTTCTTACATGCTATTCTGTAGGGGAAATATGTCTTTTTCATTACTTTTTTTATAAAGGCACTGCTACTGGGTTTCATAAAATATTTCTGTACATTTCTGAAGATATTGGATGCAACTAGCCTTACAATATGATGCACTGATCGCAAAACAATCTAATCCTATTGCTTGGGTAGCTTAAGAAAATGGCCAGATCGTAGCAGAGAGGCAAGAATTTCTGGTTTTTTCGAAATTTAAGATGGCTTTTCAAAATGACGAATGTGCTCTTCCAAAAGTTTCTCTAATTTCGAAATTTTTTGTCAATTTGGGAAAGATTTAGTAAGATTATCCTTTTATCCATTTTTTTTTTCGCTTGGGTTCTATTGCTTTCTATATAATTTTAAGCACATATACGTTTAAAAATAATTTACAAGTCCGTTTACTGTTCAATGGAATACAAATTTCCAAATAAAAATGAAAAGCATAACTGGAAATTCCAGTTATTAGTTTTGTACGCAAACTTATTCTGCACCGTTTTGTGAGTATATTGTCTGAGTATATTGTCAATAAATACGAATATAAGGAAAATTATTGTTTTAATGCATCTAAAACACATCAAAAAGTGCAGTTCAGGCATATATGAATAATGTGGATAAGTTTTGGTAAACATAGAACCCATTTTTCAAGTCGAAATTGATGATAACGTAATTTTGACTTGCCTGTACGCAAACTTTTTCTGACTAGTGTATGTACATACATAATACTAACATGTTTTAAGTTTGTTTGTTAGTAGTAAATAGATCTTTTTTCTATTAGAAACCTGCATTAAAACGAAACTATTATTTTTATTAAACAAACAAAATGCATGCTAAAATTTAATGACGACCTTCACCCATACAGAATCTCATATTTAGATCTCTAGAGCAGTTAACACAAAATTATGAGTCAATTGTCGAATTTTACCAGCTGACAAAGTCAACAGAAGCAACTCTTTCTCAAAGCATATCAAAGAAAATTGCCGCTTAGGAAATCGCGGCATGTTTCTGATGTGGTTGTAGGGAACCGAAAGCGAAAAACAGTCAGCTTTTAAATACTCATTGCGAATTTGCCAGTCACTCAAAGTATGCAGTGGCGACCACTTCAAATTTACGCATGCGAAGCACATATGGCAGCCGCCTTATGCTCCCAAGTGCCTGCAGCAGTAAGCGTTTTGCACATGTGTACGTGCATGTGTATGGCCACAAGATCAATGAAGGGCTCAATGCGCCGCACAACATCAACGCTGCATACTAAACAGTCGCCGAGTGCGCTCAATTGAAAGGCGTCAGCCATTTCAAGCAATTAAGCGTATCGAACGTTGGCTTTGTTGTTGTTGTTGTGGTTTTTGTCAGTCAAAGCCCCGACGCCAGCAACAGCAACAGTTCAATTGAACGCAATTTTGCAATTGCAGCAGATCACGAATCAACAAGAGCATAAAAGTCTTTCGAAATTCTTCGAAACACAGCGTGTGTTATTTGTCGGCTTTGTTTTTCAAAATTTCCTCCATATGTGCAGCATAGGACAGCTTATATGGGACGCCACATGGTTCATTACTGGACTGCAATTTCGCATTCATAGCAAAGTGATTTGATGCTGAATTTTTTAACTAATTCCACGGATACTCATGTAATATTCTGTGGCATGCGTCACCGTGCGCACGTTTCATTGCTCATTGCTCTCAGAGATTTTGGAAGCAGCCATAAATTAAAATTTAAATAAACAAATGCTGTGTATGTTTGCGCCCGCTTCGATCGAGCACAAATTCTACGAATTTTCAAAACAAAAAATAACAATTCAATTAATAGCTCACTTCTATGGCCAATCTAAACAGTAGTACGTTTCTATCAATTTTTCTGCGGTTCAATGCCACATGCAAAGCATTCAATTTGCCAGCAAATAAACAAAAGCCGCTACGTGTGAAGTGAGTTGAAGCATCAGGCAGGCGGTAAGAAAAATCGTTAAATTCGCACTCGCTTAAAACTTAAAACAAACAAACGTGCAATGCGCGCTTTCCGCGTGCTAATTGTGTAAGCGCTACTTACAGCAGGCTGGAGTTGTGCAGCATTTGCACAATCTCGCCAATCTGGTGCAGCTTTTCGGCCGGAATGTGCAGCCAGTAGTTGAACGCCAACGCCAGCTCCGAGCGAAATTGCTTGCCCGGAATTTGTTGTATGTACGCAAAGGGTTGCAGCAGTATCTGTGTTGCGTGTGGGCGCATAGAAAGGGCAAAGGTTATACGCACATTAGGTGAAGATGCTCACAAGTGCTAATGGCGAACGCTCGACGTTGCAACTCACCTCGTCTTGTTCCTTTTGCGTCGATTGATCTTTGGTCTTTTCCAAAATGCTGTTCAGTTCCTCCATCACGCTGACCAATGCTACTGCAATATGTCTCAACTGGTATATTCGCGGTTGCCTCTGCTATCACTGTGGAGCAGCTAC
This sequence comes from Melieria picta, assembly GCA_964056695.1. Lineage (NCBI taxonomy): Eukaryota > Metazoa > Arthropoda > Insecta > Diptera > Ulidiidae > Melieria > Melieria picta. Next base: position 21,527,536 of record OZ057399.1, read on the forward strand.
TGAGAATTGGATTTCAATCGACAACACATCCGCGCAGCAAAATTTTAGCGAAAGAATGGCGCACAGCTGCTCACTGACGTCGACTGCGAAAATGGGCAAAGCATACTGCCCGATAATGTGGTAAACAATGTCGCGTTTGAGAAGCACTGTGCAGTCAGCTGTTTCGGTTCGCAGCCAGCGCTACCACTCGCGTTTGTTTCAAAACTGCAACAAAAAAAGTCACTACTTTTCATTTTTAGAACTGTATCGTTAGAAAATACTTTAACTTTCCCACACAAACTAAAACATTTTCTCAATTAAAGCTTAAATAGAATAAACACTATACAACAAAGTTCAAACGAAAAGTAAAATCTTTGAAACGAATTTTGACATCACCACAGTTCTTCCTCAATTCCAATTGAACTATTACACTGATCAACAGCAAAATAGCTTTTCTGATTTTGACATCAGTTCTAGGGAAATTAGGGACCGCTGATTTCGAATCCGCAAACCGTGAATGAAAGCGGAAACATCAAGTAATACAACACAGCCAAATTATTTGGTGTGGTTCCCATTCTCATCGAAATAATAGCAAAAATGTACCATAGTCATTATCATCACTTTTCATACTTTTTCCTTAAAAAATTAAGGGCGTTAAAATATGCTCTTTTATATGTTCCATTTACAGTCTGGAATACAAGCAAAAAACAAAAAAATTGGAATTGCTCAAAACAAAAAAAAATTAAAAACTTTGCATATTTTGAGGCCTCTAATTTTTTAAGGAAAAAGTATGAAAAATGATGAAAATGACTATGGTATATTTTTGCTATCATTTCGATGAGAATGGGAATCACACCAAATAATTTGGCTGTGTTGTATTACTTGATGTTTCCGCTTTCGTATTATACATAACTCGATAATTGATTTACGAAAAGGTGCATGTTTTGTAACAACAAAGAAAACGCCTTGAAATTCCATATTTTCCGACTTTGAGGTCCAATTACCGCGGAATTGTAAAACTTATAAAAATAAATTATATTGGAAAAGAAGCCGTGAGGTGTTGTCAATGCCACAAAGTGAAAATCATGTTAACCGATTTATTGGTTTAGATATTATAATCCCAAACTTGAAAAAAGTCAGGGAAAATCCGAAAAAGTGGCACGCCCATTTTTTGCGAAAACGGAAACTAAGTTTTAAAAACGGTTTGCGGATTCGAAATCAGCGGTCCCTAATTACCCTAGAACTGATGTCAAAACCAGAAAAGCCGACAAAAAGTCGAAATTTGTTGCCCTGTGTTATTAAACAGCTTTAATACATTTCTTTTTAGAATCAATAGTATCTCAGATGCTACTGATAATTGAATTTTCACATCAAAAGATGTAAGAATAATAACTTTCAAAAACATTTTCTGTCTGGATCGGTAAACTATTGAATAACAAAACACCCTCCTGTAACTTGGCAACTCTGTAAACGTGAAAGTCCATATAGCAACGTGTCAACACAATTATCAACATTTTAACTATTAAAAATCATTTCTAAAAGTTTACTAACTAATTTTCCGCAATCGTTAACATAAAACTCATCAGTAGTTGCAATCAAAATGGCCGCCTCGCTACCCGTGCGCACAAATTGGCATCTCGACAATAAACACAGCGATGCGGAGCGGTAAGTTCAGGTGTCCATGACGACATCTAATCGATATGATGTTTGCTGTTCATTGTGCAGGTGGATTTGCATCTATCCTGCGTACATCAATAGCAAGAAGACGCGACAAGAGGGTCGTCGGCTGCCCAAGGAGAACTGTGTGGAGAATCCCACCTTTGCAGAAATTCGCGATGTGCTGTCGGTGACCAATATTTCCTTTGGCGTGGAAAACAAACAGTACAGCAGGGAGCGCAGCAGGGTAAGTGACGGTGCGGCACCTTCTCCGCACTCACTGCTAACCGCTTGCGTTTCGTCTGCAGGAGCTGCATCTGCGCGGACGCATACGGGTGCAGATGCGCAACGACGACGGCACGCCCTGCAATGGCGAATTGGCATCGCGCGAAGCAATTCTACAGTATGTCGCTAGTCGTATTCCGCAGTTAAAGTCGCGACAAAGCAAATCGGCAGAATCGTACCAACAGCCCCAGAGTCAGGCGCAGCCAACTGGCGCCAGTAAAAAGGGAAAGGGCAAAAGGCGCTAGGTGCGACTGCCGGTCAAGCAGACAAGTTTCGGCTTTTTGTTTATGGTAAAAAGTTGTGGCTATAACTGAACGAAACCTACGTTCTTTGTAATGAACTTTGTTCAAGTGTAATGGATTTTTCGGCTGCTTTTTTACTAACAAACATTTTGTAATAGCCATTTGCAATAAATTGAACACATCGTTATACTGTTTGCATCATACCGTTTACACAATTACTAATTATACAACTAACAAAAACCGGTCAACTCTGCCGAAAAAGTCATCATCTGTCGTTGTTTCTTGTATACAGAAGATGCACTCAAACAAATGCAAAAGTGATCAACTAGCCAACTGTCAAACGTTTTGAACCAAACCTTCTGCTCGATGTTTACAAAATTCTTTCGAAAAAAACCCAAACCGTCTGTGATGCAATGACTGCACGCCACAACGCGACGTGCTGGAAACGTGCTCCAAACGAAACTGTCCATGCTTTTCATTTACGAGTATGTATGTGTGTTTATTGTTTTGCTTCTACGATCGACTTTCATGTAACCCCATTCGAAGCCAGCGGTTACCTTACATTATCATTTCGACGGCCTTGTAAAGAAAAAATAGCAACACAAGACGGAGCCGGACAGCAAATGGCGTTGGGCCCAAGTGGCGCCCATTGTTGAAGATTTGACTACACCAAAAGAAAGTCAGTTTTTAAGTTATTTTTATTATCGCTTATTAAAACTTTTTTTTTTTTACTTTTTACGGTTGATTGCAATAGTGATTCTCTTCGATCATAACACGCCTGGGTATTGATTTGTATTTTGCGTGCAGTGTTTTGATTAATGATTCCATATACTTGAAGGTACTTGGGAGAATTAAACGTGTTGTATTACTAGATAAGACATTATATAAAAAGAAAACAGCACTACAAGCATCTGGTGAAAAATTATATTCTCACGAAAAGTAATTTTGGTAGCCACATGATTGGGTAGGCCCGCTTATATTTCGGCCTCATTCTTCTAGTGCAACTGAGTTGCGCGTCTGTGTTGTATGTTTTTGGGTGCTCATTCAGTAGACTGCAATCGACGTGCTTCAACCAGCAGTTATGCGCAGCTCACATACATACGACCAAAGCGCTCCCCATTGCCAGGTCAGCAAATTCCCAAGAAAAGTGCTTGACGCAGCCAAAACTCAAACCGAATCTCTGGCACAGAAAAAAAACAGTAACAAAAAGCCTAATAAAGTAAAACAAAAAAAAACAAGAAATAAAACAAAAACTTCACACAAAAGCATAAACAAAATTGTGTTCGAAACGAAAGCAGTGAGATTTCAAAGCGCAACGAGCACGCAATCAACAGTCATGGCTATAAAAATCAATTAGCCACAACACCGCAGCTGCAATCGACCAGCAACAATCATCAACTCACCAAGTTTTCCCAACCGAGAGTAATTCCGCCCACATTACACAGCCCACCCACCTACGACACCAGCCGCCGCATGCCGCCCTCAGTATCCATGTCCAGCGGACGCTTTTGGTCGTTGACCATTGGCCTGTTGCTTGTGTGGGTCATAGTGATCACCACAGCCGCAACGCAGCGCCCCGACGCGCACGAAACCCAAAGCGCCTCCAAGACGGCCAAGGACAAAGCGCTGTGGCGCGCGCAGCAGGGCCCCGGCGTAGAGCAACGCAACGCTCACAACTGCAAGACGCTGTGCCAGCATTGCGGCTGCATGGGCTTCTACTGCGGCGAGGAGTGCATTTGCGAGTACAACAAACACCACAGCACCGAAAGCCACAACAGCAGCGACAGTGCCGACACCGAGTGCATAGCAACAATGCAGAAAGACGCACTCAAGCTGCGGATACCCTTCGAGATGCTCATCCAGGGACCAAGCAACAATCGCTTCGTACGCAACGCGCTGCAATTCGATCAGAATGCAGACCGGACCAAGGCCGCCGCCGACGCCAGTCGCAATCGCCGATCCACCGTGGTCATCTACAGGCCGGCAACAGTTGGCGACAATCAGCTGCAGCAGCCTGCCGACAGCGTGCAGAGCAGAAAAGCGCATCTGGCGGCCGCACGCCCCAAGCGTTCTCTCAGCCAAATGGACTGGTTCAGCGACTTGGCCAACACGCTGGTACGTCCAGCGCCGTTGGGTGGTTTCGGACAGAGCGGCCGCAAACGTGCGGCGCCACGCAGTGAGGAGGAGCAATACACCAGTCCAGTGGAGAAAATAGAGTCCTGGTTTACGGATCATTCAAACATGCTTGTGCGACCAGCGCCGCTGTTCCGACGCCAAGGCACGTCTGCGCAAGTAGACACGGACGACGCCACGGATACGAGCGGAATGCCCGTGGGAAGCGTGATTAAGCACACACTGCGCCAAATACAGGACGCCGACCTCGGCGAGAAGCTGCGCACACAATTCAAGGAGGGCGCTGACATGCTGCAAAACACGCTGGATACAAGTAACTTTAACATCTTTCCACAGAACATGCGCGACCAACTCGCCGAGACGCTGCGCAACTTGCAGAGACGGCCCGTCGAATCGGAGACGGCCGCAACGTTGCCGCCCGCTGAAGCAACAACACCACCAGGACAATTTAGAATGCGCTGGTTCCGGCCGGTGCGCTTCCTACAGCGCGTCCAGCAGGCACTCAAAAACTAAGCCAGAAAGGGTTAAGAGAGTAAAAGAAATGTAGTCCGCAGATCCTTTGCCTAAAGGGCTCACACACACACACACACACATGTACTTCAGTACGTTTGCCGTTTTATTTATTTATTTATATTTTTGTTGCAACGAAATACATTTTTTAATCGATTTAAGATTTACAACAATAAAAATCACAACAATATTTTTCACAAATAAATTGTCCAATTCCCAAAAATCATTTTTGAGTTCTTGTAAGCAAAGAAAGTTAACTCTTGTATAGACAATTTATTATTTAGTTTTGTTATACAGTGAAATTGTTATATTTATACATAAATATTTGTATACAAATATAAAAAGTTTGGCATTGTCTAAGCAAAGGGAAAACACTATCTCTATTTGATATCATCGTGCGATAGCATTTTTCACACCGGGAAAAATCCGTATGTGCGTGAAACTAGAGTCCAAATATAGTAATACTGCGTACTCAGTTTTTCATTTCTACATGCTTTGTTCTTTTAAAAGGACTTCAAAATCTTGAAAGGGATAAAAAATAAAAAAAATATAAAAAATACTTAACCTCGTTAAAATATGGCGATATGTATATCGAATGAAAGAGGAAAGACTCAAGAATTTAAATAAAATTGATCTTTTATCTATTTGTAAAAAAAGGATATGAAAAAGGTCCTTTGAAAATTTTAATCCTTTATATCTTTGAAAATTTACATAGAATTTTCTTGAAAAGTGAGTATGTTAAAACCCAAAATCTCCTTGATCACGTGTCAAAATTTCATTACTCTAACTTTATTAGCTCGAAAGTTATTAAAAAAGGCGGATGCTGCAATTCTAATGAAGTACAAAAATTCTAACCTTCAAAATTTTGAAACCCCTTTAAAAGGACAAAGGATGTAGAAATAAAAAACTGAGTACGCAGTATTACTATGTTTGGTGTCTAGTTTCACGCCCATATGGATTTTTTCCTGGGTGAACATTTTTTTTAATTTTTGTCGCACGGTGTATTAGTTCAGCCAGAATTTGAACCTATGAATTGCTTGTGATCCGGCGCCCAAACCATTAAGCCAAGGCAGCCGCTTTAGCAAATATTGCTATCGATGATGGAATGATGTTACATCCGACATCCGATCCGATCCTTGACGTAGTATATACAATAATAATATATGACAACAACAATAACAAAACAGCTTGTTGGCTGCTTTAGTCATTTGCTTGCAGCTCAATTAACGATATTAGATCGTGAGTTGCAGTATTAAATGACTTCTTTAAAGTCTGCAATACATTTTCTACCATCTCTTCACGTTGTTTGCGTTCTTGTCTATTATTTCGACAACAACAATTTGATCAACTCAACGCATCACAATCCCCTGACCGTAAAAACCAACCATGACGCAGTAGCCAACAGTTGTCAGCCATTCACAAACTCGAAAATTTTATTTTTTGTTGATTTTTTTATTGGTTTTCGTTCTTTATTTTCTAAACATAACACTATAATACACATTCATTGTTTTACAAATCTTTAATAAGCATTTTCGAAAATGTTCATTGTATTTTTAAGCAAGCAATTTTTCGAAAGTGTGCAGAGCAGAGAGCGGCCAAGTAGCATGAAATTGTCGTTAATAGCTGCAGTGTATCTACCTAAATATTCGGTGATTTAACTAATAAGGACCAAAACAGCCAACAGTGAGAGAAAAACGAAAAGGATAATAGTCAAAATGGCGGCGAATTTAGGCGTCAGTTTTTTTTATTCATTTTATTTACTATCACAGTTTTATGTACAAATTAGTGCTTTTTGAAAGGCTTGAAGTGGTTAGCAGAACATTGGAGCCGACTTTTGGAAAGGAGCAGCCGGCGATATGCACACAGAATATAAAGATAGATTAGTGTAGCCCTTCGGGCAGGCAGCAGTATTGGCAGTTTTCGAAAATGTTGATGCTTTTAATTACAAGTAAGATAAGAGCGATAGATAGCACTTTCGAGGCATATGATATTCGTTCGATTGTTGGAAATTCGCTTTTGAGTATGTTTTGAGTATTTTGCAGCAATGGTAAGAATTTCGAAATTTCATTGTTACTTGAACGAATTGGCAGTATTGCTTAAAAGTGTCAAAAAATTTAACATTAACAACTACTCTCTAAATATAGATACAATGTGTCCGCGGCCCGAGGCAACAGCCGCTCAAGTCGATCCACGTCACTTGCCAACTATTGCTTGACCGACTATTGCTTGTAGCCGCAGATACACAAGAACAAAGTGTTAACAAGTTTGTGGTTTTTAGTAAGTTTGTCTGTTTGTGTTTGTTGGTAGAAATTATGCGCAGCAACCTAGCCACAAGTAACTCTAAGCGGGAGCTTCTGTTGGCGTGTGACAGCCCTCGACGTTCTCGGGCCAGTCGCAAACATTCTCTTGCGGGTTAAAAACTAAATTGGCAGGACATGGCATGTGATGTTTGCGTTCTCCCTCGCACATGTAGTAATGGGTGCAATCGCTCCAATCCTTGTGATAGCTGATGTGGCCGTCTTCCTCCTCGCAGGTCACCTCATGCGCTGAAAAATCTCAACAGTCAGAAATGTCTTTCAAGGCAAATCTGCAAATATATGCTTACGATCTTTTGTTGTGTAGGCGCCACGCGGACCGTGCGACTCATATGGGCCCTCGTACTCCAGCGGCACTTTGTAGCCCTTCAGCTCGTCGTAGAGCGCATTGAGAAGCGGATATTTGCCGCTGCCGCAACGTCCCGAAAAGTCATCCATATCGATCGACCATACCATAATGCCACCGAAACCCTGCTCCTTTAGCCACTCCATCTGCAAGAAATTGAACCAGTCACAGTTAGTCATTCCTATTGCGCCAACCGCACTCACCTTCGTCTTCAGCGAACGCTCATCGTCGAAGCCCACCCACTGATCTGCTCTGTATGCGAACGGCACTTGCTGCTCCGAGTCCCACACCAGCGTCGTGTTGTCGGCAGCCAAGAACGAGCACACCTCATAGTAGCTGAGGAATCCTGCTTCGTTGGTAAACTTGCCCGCTTTGCCGCCACCCGATGCCGGCGCTCCAATATCGAATTGTGTCTCGTTGACCAGTTCAAACGAACGTCCATAGGTCGGCATACCGATCAGCAGCTTCTCCTTAGGTGCACCCTGTTTCACCCACTCGCGTGCGCTGAAATCGACCGTTAACTTTTTCTGGTAGCCCGTGGTCGACTCCAAGGGGAACAACGGCGAGTTATGGCCTACGGTGCGCTCCCACTGACCATGGAAGTCGTATGTCATCACGTTGATGAAATCGAGATATTTGGAAATTTCCGGCACGTCATAACCGGCGGCGATGGCCTCGAAAGACGCCGGCACTGCAGCCGTCAGCAGCAAGCGTGGCTGACCCGACGCCTTGGCCTCGCCTTCGAATGCCACACGCAGCTCCCGCAAGAGATTCACATAGGCAGCGCGATCCTCCGCTCCTCTAGGGTACTCCCAGTCCACATCGAGGCCGTTGAATTTGTAGTCGCGCAAGAAGTCAATGGCCTCATAGACGAACTGATTCATTCGGAAGACATTGGAAGTGAGCTCTTTGAATGGTTTCGAGCCAAAGGCCCAGCCACCGATAGCCAAAAGAATTTGCAAGTCGGGATTGGCTTCACGCAACGCGATAATACTCTCATAGTTCTCGGGATCATCGTCGGTAGCCTCGCTGAGTTTGTGGTCCTTGAGGGTGGCAAATGCATAGACAACGTGTGTGCAGAGCTTAGGGTCCACATTAGAAGGTTCGAATTTGCCTGCACCCGGACGCTTAGCAGACCAACTTGTAAGGTAGCAAAATACCTGAGCCGGACGTGCTACAGACGAAAATTCTCGTTAAACTAGGTTTTAAGTTGAGCTTGGCTTAGCACACTTACAGTTCTGTTCAATGGCCAGCAAACCGCCTTTAATTCTGTGCTTCTTCGAGGGCTTACGCACTTTGCTGAGTACCTCCTCAACTGAAATCTTAATTGGCTCGGGTTTCTCAATCTGCACCATAAATTATAAATGTTACTTGAGCTTTTGCTTTACTTTAACTAAACTGCAAGCATACCTCCTCCTCCACATCCTCGAATGTGGACGCAACTTCAGTCCAGTTGACATCCTTAGCACCCTCGCCACGCGAAATTCCCAATAGCTCCTCCCGCATAGCACCGATCAGCGGATACTTGACATTGCCTCCACACACTTCGCCCTTAAAGTCATCCATATCGATGGTCCACACCATAGCGCCACCAAATCCGTTCTTCTTTATCCAATGCATTTTGTTTCGAATCGCCCGTTCGTCATCGAAGCCAATCCACTAAAAATCAATTCAAATAAATACCGTTAGTTCGAAGCAATTCCTCTACCAAACAGCGGCTTTTCTTAATCTGTATTACCTGATCACCGTCTACCATGTAGGGCACCTTCATTTCATCGTCCCAAACATAGACAGCACCGTTCTGCAGCATTTCGCAAATCTCGTAGTAGGCCAGGAAACCGCTCTCCTTGGTATAGACACCCTCGCGTCCTCCACCAGTGGCTGGTGCATTCGGTCCGTGCTTGGCAGTATTGGACAGCGTGAACGAGCGCCCGTAGGTAGGCATTCCTGTCATTTTGACGAGAACAATCAGTCAGATTTCGTCTGCACGCCGAGGCTGTTGCAGACACTTACCAATAACCAGTTTCTCCTTGGGTGCGCCCATTTTCACCCACATGTTGGCAGCGTTGTCCACGGACAACTGCTTGCGCCACTCCGAATCAGTGGACGGCGCGTAAAGGGGCGCATTGTGACCCGTCTCGCGCTCCCACTTGCCATGGAAATCGTACGCCATCAAATTGATAAAGTCCAAGTAGCTGGCCACGGCAGGCACATCGTAACCGCCGCGCACATTATCCGGTCCCACGGGCACTGCGGCCGACAGCAAAAGTCGTGGCTTTTTCAATTCCTGCGCTTCGGCCTCGAACGCCTCGCGCAACTCTTTCAGCAACAAAACGAAATTCTTCTTGTCCTCCGAACCCTTCGGGTACTCCCAGTCCATGTCGAGACCGTCAAAGCTCCGCTTGCGCATGAACGGTATGGCCGAGTAGATGAACGTCTGTCGCGTGTAGCGTGTGGCGGACATCTCCTTGAATTTCTGTGTACCGAACGACCAGCCACCCAACGCTAGCAAAATCTGCCAAGCAACACACACACACAGCTTAAATAGAAAACAACCTCGGCACGTACAACTCCGCCACTCACCTTCAACTTGGGATTGGCCTTCTTCAGTGACATCATGCGATCGTACAGGCCGGGCACATTGTCCTTCGTCTCATCGTTGGCCTCGTACGAGCTCAGCTTGTTCTTCTTCAGCCAGCCGAAGGCGAAAATGATGTGCGTGCACAGATCGGCCGGTATGTCCTCGGGCATGAACTTTCCGATCTTGACTCGGTACTGCGACCAGTTGGTGTAGTAGCAAACGATCTTCTTGCCGCCATTGTCGATTTTCGTCTTTTTGCGTTTCACCGATGAGCCGCTGGCAATGAGCGCCGTACTAACGGCTGCAGTGCTCGCACCACGCACCTTCCCCTTGGAACGCCCGCGTGAGCGCGTCACTGTGCTCGTCGACGATGACGACGACGATGACGATGACTGCTGGTCGACGCGCTTCTCCGCCTCATCGACAGGTGCTTTGGTGGCTTTGGTGGCGCGTTTCAAAACAACGGCGCTGCTGCGTGACTCCGCAGCCACTGCGCTGGGGCGACGCAAACGACGGCGGCGTGTTTTTGCTGTGGCAATGAAAGAAATCATCAAAATGGAAAATGTCAGCAATGTGGTCATATATAGAAATTGCAAAAATCAGTTCAGGCTGCAAAAGCAGCAAATGGAAAGATAAAATTTTTGTTGTTGTTGTATGGAGCATATATGTGAGAAATCCACAAAACCCATATATCAAAAATCATATTCGGGATTATCGATAGAATCGATCTACATATGTAAGTAGTTGTGTTCATCCGTTGGTCCATTTGGAATAAAAATTGTTATAAATTGTTCAGATTAGAGTCCGACCGATTAATCGGCATCGGCATCGGCTAGTATCGGCCAATAAAATTGGTATCGGCATCGGCTAGTATCGGCATCGGCCAAAAAAATTGGTATCGGCATCGGTATCGGCCTTTTTTGGTCGATGCCACATCGGCCGTTTTTGGTCGCTGATTCCATCGGCCTATTTTTCTGCTTTCATTTTTTGTTTTCATTTCTTGTACCAACGGGTTCTTATACCCCTTTTCAGTAATGAATTTTTAGATACTGTTTAATATAAATTTTTCCTAGAAATGTTTTTTTTTAAACTAGGCATTCTTAAAAACACAGATTTTCTCGAAATGTCTAAGCATTTCGTCTCTTAATGTGGATATCAGAAGAAGGGACATTTAATTTTTCAATCTTATCCTTCTTTTTTAATTGGAAGCATTTTTTAACAGGCCTTTTATTTTTTCCAAATTTGTTTACTGACTTCTTCCCACTGCATCTGTGCAACGGCTCGCAATTTGAGAGTACAAATTTTAATATAAAAATCGTAATTTTAAGTTGAATAAAAAACTGAATTTGTATGCAATATTTACGTCACTATTTTTGTTTCTCTCTCAGTGGATAAATGTGATATATTATTTTTTTTTAATATATGTTAATGTATTAGAATTCTAAATTCTCTTGTTATTTTATTTAGTTTTTAATTATTTCTTTTCTCGTTGTTATTTAGTTTTTAATTATTTCTTTTCTCGTTGTTTCTCTTAGTCTCTTTTGTTATTTTATAAAATAGACTGTGTTTTTGATTGAATTCATTCGTGTTATTTTTTCTATGTAATCGGCATCGGCCGATTATCGCCCTTTCGGCCGATTAATCGGCATCGGCCAAACTCGCTCTCCCGGCGTATTAATCGGCATCGCCATCGGCCAAAAAATTTCGTATCGGTCGGACTCTACATATTTGTGAGAAATCCACAAAACCCATATATCAAAAATCATATTCGGGATTATCGATAGAATCGATCTATGTAAGTAGTTGTGTTCATCCGTAGGACCATTTGGAATGAAAATTGTTATAAATTGTTCAGATCTCGAACTAAATATGTGGGACCTTTTTGAAATAAAGGCGTTAGTCGCCTAATTTATGGTTAAAATGTTAGTAATAACCAAAATCAACTCCATCAACCCATTAAAAGCTTTGTGTCATTACTGATTGTTACATTGAAAAAAATTGAGCGTGACTCTAGCACCAAGTATAAACAAATCATCCAAGGCCGTCTAAATAATTCTAAAAGTACCCACCGCACAGTACAGTGGCACTACTGGTGTTAATTTGGTCTTAATTGGGATCGTAACATTCATTAATGAATAGACACGGCCGTTGTTGGTGTTGGCTGTGTATAGCTTCCGTAACTTTCAAAATTCGCATTTCGGCATTCGGCAGCATCTCATTAATCAATTTTGAAACGTCACCGCGCCGCCGAAGACACTACAGCGCTGCTCAGGTAACGGCTGAAGTCAGTGTGTGTGTGTGTCAGAGTGTGTGCATGTGTGCGTATGGCCAAGTGTGGTAAGCGATCGGATGTTGAAGTTCGATGGCATTGATGGTTTGTGAATTATTTTGATTGGGTGCCAGCTCGATCAGCACGTTTCTTTGTGCCCCCTTACGCCGCCCACAGCTACCTCGATTGAAATCTGTTCGCAGTCGAAATGTGTTTACGAAATTTATAAACGTCACGTTTTGCTGTCGCAACGCGCAATCGACTCACTGCAGTTCTTTAGTAATTGCAACAATTGCAATTGCACGCTGAATGCTGCGCGCCGCAGCTGTGCACAGCCACTGAAGCGGCATTTACTAAAAGTGGACCAGTCGCGCGCCGACGTTGGGGTTCCTGCCAATGGCTGTTGGCCAACTTTGCACAAAGCACCGAATATCTGATCATAAGCAGTCTGCGACGGCTGCAAAACTGCCTAACTGGCTGAGATATTTATGCTGGGCATCTATTAAGATTTCTCCAATACAAACGTTGCAAGTTGCCACAACGCTGCAACGAATTATTGGCGCTATTGTTCTTGAAATGAGCGCTTTGCGAAGTGCATTTGAAATGAAAATTACGCGAACTGTGGAGGGAGCATTCAGCATACCGACACAGCACCGTTTATGGCATTTTAAAATCTCACGATTAACGTTTAGCTTTATTGTTGTCATTATTATTGTTTTCGAATGGTGAAGCTTGGTTCACACTTTGCTCCATACTCAAGTTATGAAAGTCCTTGTCCTGTCCAATTAGCGCAAAAGTTACGCGGCAAAGCGTGATGGGCCAAATAATTTGTCATTTTGACAAGTCAATATTTCGAAATTGTGAGAAGTCAAACAGTTCGGGTCAAGTATTTCATTTGTCGGACACCCTGTATAGTTTGTTTGCCCATAGCACAACATTATATTTTTTATGATATGAATACTTGCATACATTCATATATGTATGTGTGTGTGTTTGTATGTGTTTTATGGTACTTACATTGCGCACCGTCCGCCGTTTGTGAAAGTAGCACAGCGATGAGGCATAGAAAAAGTGCAACTTTTATGAGCCGCGCCGGCAGCTGTAAAAACATAAATCAAAATTATAAGCAAATAAATAAATAAATTGTCTATTAATTAACTTTTACAATCATGCAAAAATTGTTTTCTTTCATTTTATTTGCAACGTGAATTTCTTGAAACATTTTTCAGGCAATTTTTACAATTTCATAAAAGTGGCCTTGACAGATTTCGCAGTTAAACGCACACAGCTCCCAGCCCATTGCGACATCGATTCCGAGCCCTCCACGTGTTGCAGTGCAACAGGTCATTTATCATTTTTTCGTTGTTGTTTCTAATTTCAAAAGTAACAATTTCGAAATTCAACAGCAGCATTTTTGACAAGCTGGCGAAGGTTGCATTACGCGTATTTGTGTGAGTGCGCATACATCATTTGCTTGTGTGTGTGTGTGTGTGTGTGTAGTGCTTTACTAACACAATTGCCATTATTTGCGGCTTGTATGCGTTCAAGCGAGCTGAGCATTTCCGTTTGCCACTTTAGGGTCAACCACGTTGTGATTGTCATCGGTTGCAGTGCCTGCTGCTATAAAAAGGCCCATGTGGACTTGAGCCATTAACCTCGACTGCTCAAATTCTTATCAGCAACATTTTGTAATAGCGAACGCTCACCCGCTCTCCACTTCTTCTTCACACGAACGTGTCCCAAATGTAATGATTATGTTTTAATCATTTGTTTGTTTGAATTGTTGGTGGTTTTGTGTGCTTTGCTGCAAAGTGGCCAGCAATTTGGCCTGACATTGAACCAGTTGACGATCATTAACCGACCACTCAGCACACACTTGGGTCGGCATTCCACACAAGCTGTGAGGCTGCGAGAAAACTTGGAATCTACCAGACAGTGCTGACGCTTCTCCGCCAAAGACCATACATACAAATGTGCATTTATGGTAGGTGCAAACGTTCACATCCATATGCAGATATCGCAATTGATTGCATTTTTTCTTCGTCGTCATACTTTCATGAAGTTATGGCAATCATTTTGTTGGTACATATTGTATGTGTGTTTGAAGCTGCAAAGTTGTTGAGTTGGAGTTGACATTTAAATAGTGAAATTGATTCGCTAATGACACTTTAATGTGGACATTTAAATGCTCGATCATTGGGAGTGCCCGATTTTAAAAATTGAATATATATTTAACACATTCGACCCCAAAGTTGTCTGAGAGCAACTAAGAGCTTTTTGTCATCTTAAAGCAAAAGCTACGATTGATGGGCTTAATTTAAGTAGGCACCAGCAACAAAGGCACCAACAAATTAATAATTTTAAAAGTGAATTCAAAGCAAATTGCAACAATTTTACCATCCCCATTTATTATCCCCCCAATTTTATTATCCCCAAAATAATTTTAAATAATTTGCAGCGATATTAGGGAAAGTTTGTGTTCTAATTGAAGTCTACGAATTGGGCGCGTTTGATCAAAACCCTGTTTCTTTAAAAATGGTTAAATAAAATCAAAAAGTGATAATTTTGTATTTCTTCGTAAATATTAAATAATTTTTCTGTAATTAAAAAATATTGTACAAAATTTAACAAAATTGAATTTAATTTATTTAACCCGTTTTAAGCTAAAATTGTTCAAAAGTAAATTAGCTCTAGAACTCTAACAAAGAGGCGTGGCGACTTCAAATGTCGTATGCACACTTCTTAGGCAAATGTTTCATGATTTAAATACCAAAAAGTAATATCGAGACTTAATATATGTGCATACGTATATAAGTACAGTGGACGTCCAATATAACGAATCTTATGTTTCGTTAAATCGATCGAAATTTTTATTTGTTTTAAACGATTCTTCCTAAAGAAATAAGTTTCACATATTTAGTTTTTAAATAAATATCTTGTTTTATTCCAGCATTTTCAAAATAAAAATATGGCTATGTATGTATGTACAGTGAAAAAGTCTTCGATGCGCGATTGCCACTTTACCGCAAGTAAACTTTTCAATAATAATTTAATTAAATAATGAAACAATTTTTTTTAGTTTAATTTTTTTTATTATGATGAACCGAAGGTAGTTTGTCTGGTTCTCTGGGTGACACTGCGGATAAATGCACTCATTTCGTCAACATTCATATTTTCAAAACCTAACATTTGCTTTTGTGATTCAACCATTTAACTTGTGATCCATCACAGTCATAACTTAACTACAACGTTTCCCAAAATGAATGAAATGAACTTTAAAATAATGCTTCTAGAAAAACCAAACTACATTTACGACCTTAACATTTTATACTAAGTAATCCGTTTGTGTCAATTTTGAGTCACAACATAATCATTTATATGTCACTAATAATAACACAGTGACCTTGAGTTTGTCAAGAGTTGTGGGAGTGTTGCGTCGAGAAAATTATGCTATGACATTTATAATAGAGCTCAAATTTCAATAATTAATTTTAATATTTTTCAAACATAATGATTGATGTGTTTATTTATTATAATAATTCATACAAAGAAAAATTATTACAATTAATAATGCAAATTGCCGCAACAATTTTTCTATACTCTTCTTGGAACAGTATTCAAAATTCACATTGACTTTAGTAGGCCAAATGTGTCTGCACACATATTACGCGCTTTAAACTGAATTATGTTCAGATCATCGATCCGAGAACGCATGAATAGATATGTTTATTTTCGAGCATGCACATACATACCTGTGTGCTTAATGAAAAGCCGATTTATGTGCGCTGCTAATGGTGCACACACACAGAATGTCGCCTGTCAACGACAATCACCCACATTTCACGTGAGGCGCTCATAGCCAGACCAGACACAACGCCAGCGTTGTTAAAATGCCAGGCGAGCGCTCGCCGGCTGCACACACACACAGCGCACATTTCACGCACCATTTATGTGTTAAATGTAAATTGTCAACTTCTAAATGTCGAAATCTCCATCAACGCCGTTATTTGCAATTTGGCTATTAGCTTCGACTGAACATTTCCAGTCAATTTGTCAATTCGCAATGCGTGCGACGCGATAAAGTGCGGCCGCGGAGCTGTGTGCGTGTGTCGCCACTGTTTAGTTGGTCTGGTCGTGGCGCAACCAGAATCGACTCAAGGAAACCAAGCACACATTTTCGATCCTAATGGCACACTGACAGTGTTGGTTGGTTGGAAGAAATGCAAATGCAATAAAATTTGCAAATTACAACACTGCACGATCGCTAATGAAGCTTCACATAAATCTCAGCTGAATTCACAAAACGAGGCAATCCGGTTTCAAATATATCAGTAAATAGATACTGCGATTCTCGGAAACGACTAGAAGGTGTCCAACACTTATCAGCGACTGCGAAGAAGCGAACGAACAACAAATGTAGTCCAAAGTATTTTTCAGTGAAAAATGTCACTTTGAGTTTGCTGCAAATCTGGGAAAATTTTATGCGTGAACGCATAATTTTTCACCTGGGTTAGCATTCAACTCTGGCTGGAGCTGTGTGCGTGCGAGCGTGCGTGCGACATTAAAATTCGAGTCATGCACATTTAGTTGGCTGCGCAGCGACTACTGCAGCATAGATCAGCACGTCGCTCTGCGCTACGCATTCGACTTCAATTTTGATTTTAGTTTATTTTTCGAAGCAGTCACAAATCTTTTGCGCCACCTCAAGGCCATTCGCCCAACAGTCGAGCGGCTAATTAAATGCTATTAGCAAAGTATGCAAACGTTTCGTTAAAATTCTTTATTTCGCAAATAAAGAAAATCACTAAAGAACAAAACAAAAATATTGCGACAAGCGTTCAACGTGTTAACGCTTCGTCATAGGCGTAGTCATGCAGAGTTGGAGCGTCTTTATGAACAAACAAAGAACTACAACAATAAAATTAGCAAGTTTAGAGCGAATAATATGACGCAGAAACACAGAATTGCTACGTTTTTATAATTTAAAAATAAGTAAAATAAATACAGAAAACACCGGCGTAGCAATACAAATTGATAAATGAATGTTTTAATTTAAATGTTTTTATTTAACCTTTCCAACAAATATTTCCAACAAATATGTTTGTTTATGAATAAAAGCTTTGGCAAAAATTTGAGCTAATCTTGAGTTGGGCTTGTATTGTACTGGACGACAGGTCTTATAGACCGCATCTTTCTGTTTGATATTACTTGATATACGATTCGATACAATCACACTCGAATAAACACTCCAGACAACTGCCAACTTTTATAATTCAGTGCATACGAAAAGCTGTGATTTTATTGAGCCATACTTATTGCCTACGATACCGTTATACCAAACTACTTATATGTAGCTGTTTAACTCTTTTTCAGCCACTCGTCTTGCATTGCCAAATACTGTCAATCTATATGTGCACGCTGAAAAATTTGTCCATAAAATTGCTTAGATTATGAAAGATAATCGAATGCTTTCGAGTGTTCTCGAAAGTTCTTTCTTAACCCTTTCCGGAAATTTTGTACGATATATCGTACAATTTTTTCTAAGATTTTTTATTTGACAGCGAACGCACTTTTTATGAAAGGCTGTGTTCTATCATTCTGTTTAAAAATAAAAATCATAACCGCCGTGGCTACACAGTATGAGCGCGTTTTGTAAGCGGCTTTTTGCAAGAATTTGAAAAACCAGCAAATGACGATGCTTTTGCGTAGGAATTTTTAAATATGTAATACTGTTTGGTACCAAAAAGCGAAACAATTTCAAAATTTTAATCTCAGTTGATTTATAGAACTTACTAAATTTAACATTTTTTGCATCTAAATATTTTTCCCGAGTCTTTAAAGAAATTGTACGAATGTGTTCCTAATTGGCATGCAAAAGATTGCATCTTATATGCCTCTATTATCTGTTAAATAAATAAATAAATAAAAAATATATCGTACAAATGACGACAAGGGTTGCAAAGCTTTGTACGATATATCGTACAAATGGAAGGCAAAGGTTGCAAGTTATGTTTGCATTTTTTTTTAAGTTATAGGTTTGGTAACCGATTTTTTGCTTTTGTATGTCTGCCACGCCCATCTGTAAACCACGTGGCTAATAAAATTCGACTGTTCGGCAATTTTCGATTAAAAATGAGAATTACTAGACGAGTTTCTGTTTTACTGGGCAGACACAGGTTATGTAAGGTTAGACATGCGTACTTGCCACTCCCACTACGATAATAAGAATGGGCTATATTCAGTGCCTTTCTGTAAAACTGTACGAATTTTAATTGATTCTGTGTTTTATTGAGAGGAAAAGGGGTTTGCAACACCAACAACGGTTATATAACGCCAAATAATTGTGAATCGATTGTTTATATATATAATTTATATAACTTCCGATCAAAATGAAATAATGTTTTGATTTTTTGTTGTTATAATTTATATTTTCTATCAAAAAAATCAATGAATTGTCCATAAAACTTAAAAAACCGAAACCAAAAATTTAGGAATTTTTACTCCTTTGCGGACCATTGTACGATATATCGTACAAAATTGATGAAGCTGTAATTCTCAACCAAAATTATTTTTTTTTAAATTTTTTTGTATTTTATTGCTAAAATATTCAATAAGAGTCAATATTTTGAAGGAAAAATTGTTATCTCAAGAAATGTGGAAATTTACCGGAAAGGGTTAAACTCGAATGTTCTGCCTTTTGCCCTGCCCTTTTGTACAAACATACCCTGTAACTATTGGTTTAGAATGAGGATTAATCCTATTCATTTTATCAGAAATAATCTCTATTCTATTGTTTCTTTTTCTGAGCATTTTTCCATAGTCTCTAGTTTATCCCCAAAAATTGTTCTTTCTTACCCTAAAAATTACGAATTTCAGTTACCAAAATGAAAATTAAATTACGAAAAAAATAAAATATAATAAAATGACAAAAAATAATGAAGGTAAACGAATTCTAAACCAACACTATCGCATATAAACATATTCTATATTTAAATTTCAGTTTTTAGAAAACAATAAAATTACGAAAAATAATGTAGGAAGCTTATAAACGAATTCTAAACATGTTCTATATTTAAGTTTTGTTTCTATGGAATAATCTTTGAAGCATCTGTTACATTATACTTGATCCAATGCAAATATAAAAAAATAATGCTAAGCTAGTTTTTCAAGGGTGGGTGTACCCCCCTTACTTTTCGCTTGATTTTAAAAAGTCATATATTAAAACAAGTATTTTAATATGTAAACTGAAAATAAATAAATTACTACCTGACCTTATTCATTAAAATTGTTTCCTCCGGAACTCAATTAATGTTCCAGAACACTCTTCGACCAGTTTTTAAATTATTCAAATGATTTATAAAATCCTAAAAGTGATACAAAAGTGATACAAAAAATACAAATTGATACATACAAATTAAATTTAGAGGTCAATAAAGAAAGTTCCTCAGAATATACGAAAAGCGAGCCGCAATGGCGCAAATTTTTTTTGTAAATTAACTGAAGTGTCAAAACTACTTAATAAACTGCAAGCAAATTAAATAACTTTTATGTAACAGTTTATTACTGACATTTAAAATTTGTTCGTATTTTATTCCCCACACGTTATACAGATTTCTTGCAGTACGATACAATTGGAAAAGGAGTAACAATTAAGACGTTTAGGCATTTCTTAAAGTGTACATTAATATGCAAGCCATTCATAATGCACTTCTTCTTCTTCTTCTTCTTCTTCTTCTTCTTCTTCTTCTTCTTCTTCTTCTTCCCCTTATTGGAGTTTACTCTACACATAACGCTATCGCCAACGTTTTCCGTTATGCCAACATCGGCGCACAGTCCGATCAATGCGCAATCAAGCAAACTCCGCAATAAAAAATACAATAAAATAGAAGTCCAGTACCGGCCGCAAGCAGTAAATAATTAACAATGCCAAGTCATACGGCATTTCGTTGAAGTATTTATTGCGATTTGGCTCATTTAAAGTGGAGCTAATGTTGAGTTTTGCCAAATCCAGCATTAAATTCGAACGAGAAGCAGCAAGCACACAGCGCCAACACGCCTTGCGGCCAGCTGTTTCCATATGGGGAGACGCACCGACCAGTCAGACAACCGTTGCGTTGCTTTGTACTTTTTGCCCCCATGCGCACCTAATCGTGTTGACACCAGCTGGCTGGCTGACGGCGGCTGTTGTTCTCGCCAATTTTTCACTCTATTCGCCATACAGAATTCATTTGATTATTTTGAATATTTAACAGAAAGTGAAATTCATTTTTTTTGTGTGTTTTTAGCCGTTAAACTTTGTTTTGCTTTTGGCTGGTACGTCGTTAAGATTGGCTGGATTGTTGCAAAACTGGCAAATCTTTATTTGCTTGCCTGAAGCTTAAGTTGTTAAAATAAAAGTCGAGACAAGTCGTTTTCCTCTGTTGGGTAATTTCAATCAAATTATGTGTAAATATATGTTATATATATATGTATGTAGATATACATCTCGCATAGCTTCGGGGCCACTTGATTTTTATTTTATACCTGAATATAGTTATATTTAATTTACTAGGGTAGAGTTTTATTGTTTCAAGGCTGAATGTTGGAGCCAAATAGCGACAACTCGGTGCATTAATTGTCCAAAGACACAGGTGAAGAAAGCGAGATTGTATAAGTTCGTATCCACACAGAGACTGTGAACTGAATTGAATGGACAATCGATCAAAGTTAAGGACAGGACGCAGATATTTCATCATTACTCTGCGCTTTAATTAGTAATCGATAAAATATCAAAGCTCAATGTTGGCCTTGATAGATTGTGGCTGTGTTGTTTGGCTTCAACATTTGCAATATTTTCTACCTTTCGATATTCTTTTACTCTCTTGATGCAAAAACGTGCATAAGTCGAGTAGTTTTCAGGCTCAAAACCTGCACAGTGCCTTCTCAAGACGTACGAATGGAGTGCTACGATTTCTTTTGTTCATTCTTCTTCTTCTCTATTCTGTATATATATTTCCAGTTTGACTACCACACAATATTCTTCTGAACTCTTAACAAAAAAGGTGCACAGATTGAGTACTTTTCAAGCTCTAAACCTGCATAGTGCTTTCTCAAGACGTATGTATGGAGTGTTTGGCACTTTCATTTGTTCAGGTTACTCATTCTTCTTCTTCTCTATTCTGTATATATATTTCCAGTTTGACTACCACACAATATTCTTTTGAACTCTTAACAAAAAAAGTGCTCAGATTAAGTACTTTTCAGACTCAGAACCTGCATTGTGCCTTCTCAAAACGTAAGTATGGAGTATTAGGCACTTTTATTTGTTCAGGTTACTCACTTTTATACATGAATAATATTTTATTCATATATATTTCTCAATTATAATTTTTCATACACTCTTTCTTATTCCGAAAGTTCTCTACTGTCCAGAAATGATAATTGCAGACAAAATGTCGCTATAAATATCAACATTTATAGCTGCAAGCGATTTTTGGCATTACTCAATTGCTGTATTTTTCGCACCTTTTTGTGACGTCGACATCATTTTGTACTTTGAAATATTTAAGACACAAATGACATCGAACAATCAATCAATCAAATGTTACAGCTGTTGTTGTGCTCATTTATACAAAAAGCAAGCAACTAATATCAAATCGCAACCAACATATCCGTCTATGGGCCGAATGTTGAGTATTAAAATGTACAAATACGAAAAAACTTAAACAATACAACACTAAAGCTTTCAAAAATGCTAACAGCTGCTGTGTTTGCATTGTTAGAAAAATTCACACAATTCGCAATTCATTGCTGGACTGATTTATTTTGGCGAGTTTTGTTTTTTTAGTTTTGCTTGTTGGCATTTTCTTGCACTTTTTGCTGACCAACCTTGAGCTTAATTTCCGGCTGCTATGTAGAAGCATAAATTTAAATCTAGCCTTACAGCAACAAATGACAACAACCACATTGGGAGCGCAAATGATCTGGCAACATCAACCAAAACACTTAATTGCACGTAATAAATTATACGCAATTTTTTAGGTTCAATGCACACACACACACAAGTGCATGAATACTTGTATAAATATATATAAATACATGCCATATACACCAGAAAGCTAGGACTACATGTAATAGTTGTACGCAGTTTGCACTACATTAATTTTTTGTTTGGAAAATTTGTATGACAACTTTAAGTTCCATCTAACTTTTAAGTTCCAGGAGATATGCAGTCTCCCTCTGACCTCTTGAAATAGTGAATATTATCGAACAATTTAGTTAATATTTAATCGAATATTTGAAACTGTATGATCTCGAGAAGTATTCGTATTCGTATTCTTCCATATCCGAAATAATTTCTAGAAAACTTGCAATTGTTTGGCCTCGCCGCTGGTCGCTAGTCACATGCTAGGCACGTTTTTTGGTACTTGATCCTCCTCTTATTATTCTGTTACCCACCTCGAAACTGACTAAACAAACAAAAATGTCTGCGCGTATACTCGTTTTAATTTTATTTCACTTTATAAATCTCGTCTAAACGAACTGACTAGTTGACCTTGTTCGCAGCAAATCCACACAGCCAGCGCTTTCAGCACATTTATAAGACAACACAATAGCAGCAGCTACGCTGTTATTACAGCAACATAAGCAACAGCAATCCAAAGCCTAGAACGTGCAACTTATGGCCAATAATAATAAAAATAGAAATAATAGTAAAAGGCAATGAATGAGAAGTACTGGATATGCAGTGGCCGTTGAATCACAATCGGTTCACTTTGACGTGGTGCGCGCGAGTGCGCAACGCCTGAACAGAGCTCGCTGTCACCAGCACTGACCATTTGCCGGACAGGGTTGTCGCAATAGGTGTGGTGCGGCACCCATGTACCAATCCACGCGCATACACACACTGCCACACATTGTCCATACACTCGTCTGGGCCACTATGCAAACACGTTTTTAAATTCATAAGAAAAGCAATTAGGCAGCGCTGTAAGGCTTGTAAAAGTACGTAGAAAACTATAACACAAATGTAAAGCCAAAGCCACTGTCTGCGCAACGATACAGGTTCGCTCAGTTCCGTTAAGCGTGCGTGTGATGCGCCAATAGTTGACCGACAAATTAATTGCCGCACAGTGAAAACGCATAAAGCAGTCGTTGGTGCCACTACTTTGGCTGCTCAGTGCAGCGTGTTACTACTGAGCCAGAACTGTATGTATATTGTATTACGCATTCATTGATTCTATAAAAAAATATTTCATAAACTAAATGCATTATAATCGCAGACGCCACGGCCACTGCACAAGCCGCTTAGCGCTTCAGCGCAACTCATTCCATCGACGGCATTGTTGGCCCGATCAGTCGACACATCAAGCTACAATTCGCCATTATACTGGCGGTTTGGCCAAAGCCATAGTCACAGTCAAAGTATTGAGTTGTTGTTTGTCTCATCTTCATTTCATTTTTACACACAGCAAAAAGTTGTCTCATATTTCTGTATTTAATAACAAATTTAGCATTTGTTGCTGCACACACATCTGCAGTTTGCGGAAACTGGTTTTGGGAAAATATCAAAGGTTTCGAACAGGCTTATTTGAACCGTTTTAGTAAATACTTATGTAAAGAAATGTTTGTGTTTATTTTCGGCTGCGGCGGTGGCGTTTCCGTGCTCGAGCAGTTAAGTCACTCAAAACAAAAGACTGCAGCAACAAACTTGATTTCCTTGATTTGCCGACGAGTCGAAATTAAAGGAAAATTTACACACCAACAACAAAGTAGGCACAACGAAAAATCAACTGAAATACGTGAGAAATATAAATGCATAATTTTATGAAGTAATTCGGTAAATATGAAAAGTGTAAAACAGTGTATATGATTTGTGTATAAAAGTACAGGGGCGGACATGGGAATGTTCAATGTAAGGGGTAGACTATTGTCTATCTTTACTTAAACCAAACATACGTACATACATACATACATAAAAACTAACATATAGAGTATATACATCTCAGAGAGATAGCGAAGTGCACCGTGAACTCGCTCCTCGCCTTCATTAACCTCTTGGAATGGCTACAGACGCTACATAGTCCAGAAGACAACGTACTAATATACCATAACGAATCTACCGTGAATATTGATATCAAAACGGCGCCTACACGCTAATTGGATTTAGAAGCATCAACACTGGAAACAACCAACGCATCACATATACATACATACATGCAAAAATTTACATCAACTGAAATTCCCAGTACATATTTTTGTGCTTCAAATTAAGTACTTTCGGAGCTTAAGAAATTTTGAATGTTCCGCTTTATTTTACGAGCTTTTAAAAATAAATGTTGGTTTTAAATATTTTCACCGTATTTTCTCACATAATTTTGCCTTCGACTTATTAATGGCTGGCGATATTAATGGCTCATTTCCGCTCAGCAAAGTCTTTATGACAACAAAAATAACTCTTTAAGCGCATCCGGTTTGAACTTTCGCATTAAATAAAATGTTTAATTTCTCATCTGGTGTAAGTAAGTAAGAACCGGACACAACGCTTCTTGATTTATAAATAATACAACATTGGTAACCTTAAATAAGGCACAGAAATTTTTTGTATTTTTTCATTCTGGCTTTGATTCAAACTCCTTCAAATATTTGCCAATACAACATATATACATATTTTCTCTAAATTATAAGTGAAAATAGATAAACAAATAACAAGTAGTCACAAAAAATGTGTACAACAATCACATCCATCACAAAATTGAAAAATTAAATCCGAAAGTGTTGATCCCTTCATTCTTCAAAAATCAAATCTTTACTCTCTCTACGCCTGTGGCTATTTGTGAGTTGTTTTGTTTTTTATTTTTGTTTTTGTTTTGGAAGGTTTTACATCACTTTTACATAATTATAACTATCATTATTAATTTTAGTGTGTGCAAATTTTTCCACTTTTTGTAGCCGTTTCGTAATCTGGCTTTTGTTTACACCGTCGCTGCACAGCACAGCTGCTGTCTGCTGAGGCTTTGCATATTTTCGATTTTCTGAATCTCATTCATACCAATCGTCGATACGCGTGCGCGTTACCTAAGACCGCGTTCGCGTTCGAAATTACCAATTGTGAACTATTTTTACCACATGCTTACATATACATACATATATACATATATGTAAGCTCGTATAAATATGTAACTTGATTTTCTTTCGTTTCATTTCATTTGATTATACTTTGATAAGCCACACAGCCAATTTTCTCAACCACTTCAGTCGACACTTAGCAGACAGCAGCCGCCATCATTATTGTCCACTTTTGGCGTTCAGCTTTTAATGAACAGCATCTCAAATTTAAATTTTTTAAATTTAAATTTTTTCATATAGTACAAACAATAAATAAACCAATAAATTAATGGTTCACTGTGCAGGTGGTTTAAGTTGTTTTTGGTTTGTAGTTTCTATATGCCAATAAAATCTGCATATAGCTTTAGACGTTTTAAAGATATATGTGGCTTTATTGATTTGTTATTGACACAAATATTGCTCATGAATAGTAATCGAAAATTCGATTCGACTTTGCATTCTGCTTGGCAAGTGCGAAAGTTACCTAACAAAGCACCGCCTGCAACAGTAATTTTTAATAGCCACACATCATAAATACGCGTACTTGGCTGCGCTGTGCGAACGTGTGGTAGCAGCGAAGTATTCAATGTTATTAACAATGACAAAATGTTGGGCAATTTATGTGTGTAAACAGTAAATGAAACACCCAACTGACGCACAGGCTACGCTTGGCCATTTGCTTTGAGCAAACTCAACTTTCAACAGGAAAAACCAAATGAACACAAATAAAAATTTTCGCAGCTGCATTGCCATATTACTAAGAAAGCAGTTGACGGGAATAATTTGAGAATTCCAACTTATTTGACCAGAAATTCGATGCATTCTCAGCAGCGTAATAAATCTCATTCAATTTGAAAGACAACAACTTTTTAATAGAACCTGCCACATTCAGATCTGCGATTGTGCAAATTTCAAAATGGAATGGCACGTAGGGGGCGTAGAAGTAAAAGCCAAAAACAACTGCAGATATGCTGCCAAAATGCGAAAACCTGCTATTTATGTGCTGGCCAAGTTTGTAAAGCAAACCAAGAACTCCAGTCGCTTGCATACTTAAACAGGAAACAGTGCTAATGTTGATTTTTTTGTCATTGCCATTGCTGTCGGCAGCACATCGAACCGGAGCTAAAACATCACATAACTTCACCGATGAAAAGTTAAGTTCATCAGTACAGCAAGTACGCTGCTGCGTCAGGCACTGCTGACTAGATACGAAATAAAAATATTTATTTAAATAGCTGCAGGCATGAAGGACTTCTGAGCCATTTTCTGCTCTCACATCATTTTGCTAATTTTTATAAGTATTCCTTTTCATTTTGACTAAAAGAGAGAGAGTGTTTGAGAGAGAGTGAGTCCTCCATATAAATGAGTAATCAGTGACGTACACAGGATTTCATTTTGGGGGCCAGAGGGTTTGCATTCAACTTTTGAGCCCAATACCATTTGAAACCATAATTTAAAATAAAAAATTTTACCAGCAATTTTGTATGTGTGGGGAGGAGTTGAACTCCCGAAACCGCCACTGCTTGAACCACTGAACTATGGCTCACATCTTTCACTTTTTCCATTACATTTTTATACTCATATCGTATCGATGTTTAATCAAGTAAAAGCCAAAGCAAAAGTAATCATTTGTAATTAGCTAACTTGATGCATGCGGTTATGCATTTTTAGCCTTTAAAGCCTCACTTTCTCCCTTAGTAATGCAATGTGCATAGCAATAAACCAATGGAAAAATACTCAAATATGCCAACGTGCTCCTAGTTGAATGGAAGTTTTATTTTTAATTTATTGTTACTTTAAAATTTTTTATTGGTATATTTTATTTAATAATTTATTTTTGGTTATGTTTTTATTTAATTTTATATTCGATTGACGCCATCAACTTTTCTTTAAACAAATTCAAACAAAATGATCTGGTCGCTAAAACTTACTTTTCCTTACTTACAGCTTCAATCACACGAATCCGAAAACCATCCACAATGAATGCAAATCTCTTAATTCTATGCGTCACGCTTTCTAGTTACACAATTTTCTAGATTTGCTTTTTGTATTTGCCGTTTTTTTGCAAGGAAAAAATCGAAAGTAATGCCCACCCTAATGCGTGCAAATAAAACGATTAGGCAGCAACAGGTCTGGTGTTGTAGCCAACGCTTTCGGCCATGCACCAGTTACGGTGTGATTGTGCGCTGCTGCCGAACAGCCAAATCCCGCTGCCCGGCTTCAGCAGCAGCGCAAAGTAATTATTGCCAATTAAGCTAGAAAACTATTGATTCCGCACTTTCGAACGTGTGCGTGTATGCTGCTGCTGCTAACTACTTGTGGGCATGTTTATATGTTGGTATGTATGTACATACACTACGGTTTCTACAACCGGTTTTGTATTGTAAAATTGACAAATTCGTGAGTTTTGTCTTTTATCGGTTATGGCCTGAAACATGAAATGCTGCCAGCCACTTGTCGCAGGCCAGCTGAAAATTCGCGTAACAGAGAAACGGCAAAAACCTGAAACACACACACACACTCACACAGATGCATGCATACATTTGATTGAAAAGGGAAATCAAAGCATATGCGGATATGGTGCCTACAAACATCAGTATTCCAATGAATAATGCATGAATAAGCATAGCATACATATTTATGTATGTATGTATGTATATAGATGAAATGAAAAATAACAAAAAAACGAAATTAAAAACAAAAACAGATAAAAGTTGACCCATAAATGGCTTTTCAGATACTTGTAGTCTATGCTCTAATTTTGATCAAGTTTTACTTTCATGTAGTAAAAATGTTTACTGCAATTTTAACTCGTTGCTTTCAGATTTAGTTCAAATGTGTTTTAAACACATTAAACATTGAAGACATAGCAGTTATGTTGCTGATGCATATATTTTTGGAAGAGGACGTCATACTGATCATTTTTGCCGAACAAAGTAATAGTCCAGCACGTCTGAGTTTTTTGTAATTTGCACATAAAAGTTAACCCTTTCGCTATTTTATTGCCATATGGCAACAAGAATTCATTTTTTTGTTGGTCTTTAAAATAGTTTGAAGTTTTAGGAAAAATACGAAATTAATAAACTGAATATTTAAGTTTAAAGAAGAGAAGTATACACGTTTTTTAATGGTATATCTTGACATAGTAAAGGAAGAAGAAGCAGAAAAAATTAGAGAACTTTTTAATTTAACGTTTTCTTTCAATTTAGATACGTTTTTTTTTTTAATTTTGGCTGAAGTAAATGAAGAAATATTCAAATTTTCGTTATGTGTAAAAAGTTTTATGTTTAAGTAATTATTACAGCCACAACAATGTGGTTGCTCTCATAGAGAAACACTCTAAAATACATGGTCCGAGTATAAAAATTAAAAAATTTCTTACGGAATGTTGCTAATATAACCACATAGAAGCCTAAGACGTAAAAAGTCGTTAAAATTTTAACTTTCCCCAGTAAAAACCTGTAGCGAAAGGGTTAAAGGGTCCCTTTAGACTTTTACACGGAAAGTATAGAAACTTGAAGAGCTAGAGCTTTGATGTCTAAGACAAAGTTGTTTGCATTAAAAGTGTGAATATTTTTTGTGTACACATGAACGCCCCCTTCCCCTTTCCTTACCCTCCTTTTTCATGTTTTTCGAAACAATTTTTCATAAAAAGCTGTATTGAGTAAAATATTGAAAAAAAAATACCATATTGTCTCTTGGGAAAATATTCCTCATTAAAAAATAAGGAGGGTCTTCAAACACCAAAACTTTCTCTTATTGTATTAGATTGCTACCGATTTGATAATCATTTACTGAACAAGCCTAACGAAGCTGAGTTGAAAGAAAAATATGCTCAGAAATGCTTGTTAACACTCAGGCAGCCCTTCAAATGAGATCAAGCAGTTCAAATGAATGAAGTCCTATAAGGCGCTGGAGATATCTTCTACCTTTCTTGAGTTTCTTAAACTACTGCGAGATTTAAGAAAACTAATTTAACGAGCCACTTTCGTTATGTTATTCCCTACCAAATTATTGGATAAACTAGACATTGTTTTGAATAGGTTTGACGAAACTTTAATCAGCTACAAAATGTTGTGAGCCTTTCTCAAATTCGAACACGACAATCAGTGACAGTATGCAGATGACTCAATCTAGCATTCGTAGTTTGCAAAAAAAAAGCGAAAGCAGAATGAACCCTGAAACACGTGCTGTTCTTTTTCCGAACTTTGAGAGACGCAGCATGAATATGTTAAACAGCACTCGGGCAGATTTGCTAAAACTTTGCTTCAAAATGTTTATGAATAGAAACAAAATTAAATTAAAATAAATAAATTTATTCCAGATGTGTCGATGCTGGTGTGTCAGGCGTATTTAATAATGGTTTTTTAATGTCGCTATAACGCAATCTAAGAACTAGTGTCCGACCGAAAAATGCCCGAACGGCCAAAACCCAAACTTTCTAGAATATTTTTTACATTTTATTGTGTAGCAGATGTATAGTGAAAGGAGGAGTAATTTGGATGCCACCAATGTAAATAAACTTATTTTTTTAGCATATAATATTAAATTATTTAATTTTGAATATTAGCGAGTAAGGTACGAAAGGGTAATTTTTTCATGTTTATATTTTAAAAAAATGAATAAATTGTTTTATTAATAAGTATTTATTTATTTATGTTATATTTGTTTGTTTGTTCTTTATTTACTTAATGTAAAATTCGTTTGTTGAAAAAAATGCTTGATATGGTGATTTTTATTTCAACTAGAAAGTTTCAGTTTCGGCCGAATATTAAAAAAAAACCGAAATTCGGTTTCGGCCCAAAAAAGATATTTCGGTCGGACACTACTAAGAACCCAACCAAATTTTATATAAATATGGAACATGATATCCAGGCGCATGTTGATGTGTGAAACTAACAGAAAGGAATGAAATGATATGCCTTAATGACATAACAAAACTAACTTACTAACCTAACCTCTCCTAACCTGTATCCATTTGCAGGCAATATTATTTCGACACATAACAATTACTTCTTTCAAAAACTTTAATTTACTTATGTAAGGAGATAATTTGAACTTTTGTAATTAATTCAACTTTGAAAATGAATTGAAGAAATAATATACTCATCGAAACGCAGATAGCGTCTAGAGACAAAGGAAAAAAAACCTCTCATAACCTAACCTATGCTATGGTACTACTGTCTTCCTTAGGTTTGGCCACATGAAAATCCTAACCTCACTTAACCTAACCTCAACTATACCAAACCCGAATGTAATGCTTGAAGCGCAATTATGCATAGCAATAAAGCAACACGCTAAATGTAAAAAATGCCTTTATTATTGTTATTCAGTTTAGGTTAAAGCCCAGACCCAACCCATGCAACTCAACCTAACTTAACCTATGAAGTTTTTAGCGTAGCTTCGTTAGTGTTGATTAGTTACGCAAAGTCCATTTTTATTGTTAAGTATTTGGTGTTGAAGTTAAGACAGTTAATTTTTGAATTGGACCAATAAAAACCAACACACTCACAACTTTAGTTGAACACACCATTCTGGGTTGATTTATTTTACAATCGTTTATTTTTGATGTGGTTACAGCTAATGAAATGTATGCCATTCACCAGCCAATTTTTTCGAGTATGCACACACATGCAAACATTGAGTATACACCACAATATGTACTGTATGAATGTATGTATGTATGTACTCGCATATGCTTATGAACAAATGTGGCGTATACGGAGCTAGTCAGACTTGTTGCTTGAATTGAAAACCCAGGTTGGTGGGCAAGTTTCGTGAATGTTCGCGTTGGGGGCATTTGTAAGTATTGTTTTTTTTTACCATTTTCTTTTTCCAACTATTTCATTGTTGTGCATACACAACGTACCTGTGTCTTTTGCAAAGTAAACCAGTTTTTTTTTGTTCAACTATCTTACGTATATTTCTTGTGTTTGTTTAAACGCTGCTGCGAAATTTGTTGCCGTTTCGTCAAAGTTGCCAATTTTTGCTGTTTGTCTCTGTTCAATTCAAGTTACTTATTGATAAAAGTGATTGCACTTGCACGCACACAAACACACACACACACAAACTATGTGTCGTGCGTATGCGCACACGAGTCCAGGTGTGAATGCGCAACGTGCAGCGGTCCGTGTGTGCGGCCATGTGCGGGCCCCACGAAAGTCGCGGCTCCATGGCACCGGGGGAAAAGCTTCGGCGAATTGGCAACCCATTGACGTTGCCAATAGCGGAGCAGCCAAACAAGTTTTCCGCCATAGAAGCCGCTGCCAGAGTTGGACCGTTCAGCTATGCCCAACAACTACACAACGCAGCGCCGCACGCGCGTTGAAAGTGAAACTTTTATTCTTTACACATTTCGAAATTCGTAATTTTCGATGCGAGTGGCGTGGAATGGCGTGGCGTGCGGCACTGTGCAGTGGAGTGGCGCAGCTGTGCTCCGCTACGCCCTCAACGTACGGGTTATGTACTATGCATGTGTGTGTGTGTTTGCAGATGCATGTGTGTGTGAGTTTTGCTGGCGATGATCTGTGCAGCTCGAATTTCTACACTACAAAAAACTTCCTCATTGCTGGCACTAAAATGCGCCACGAAAATGAGGAAATGCCGCTGTCACTTTGCCGACTATGGGCTCGTTCCCAACTTTGTCATTGGGCAATTTTTATGCGTTACAATTACCAGTGCTGGCTTCACAATGCAATGTTCTAAATTTAGTTCACTCTTGAAAATATGATTTTTAGTAATAAATGTGGAATTTATAACCAAAATTACAGGACACAATTTTATTCAGATTGAATTGATTTTCAATCCATTGTGTCGTTTGCACACATGATTTAATTTTGGGGGAATGGAGAGGTTTTGCACTTTGCAGCCATATTTGTCACCCAAAATGTTTGTGATTTTGTTTGATTTTATTTTGAGTTTGAGAAAAAAGAGATATTTGCGCAGGTTTGGACCCCAAAACCTTGACTTGTGTGCGCCACTGAAACGATAACATGTAATCCCTTTCCCAACTAATGAGACATATTTTCTTTATCTGGAGCCATTGATTTTCAGAACCACTGCCAAGTATGAATCCGCCGAAAATTCAGGCCCAAAACGAGATTTGGCAGATACTTCCCCCGCTTGGAACCGCCTGCAAAAACCTATTTTCCTGCAGGTATTCTAAAAAACCAACAACTAATTTTGAGGGTGTGTTGCCCTCAATTTCAACTCAATTCATTTTTTAGCTTGAATGCAGAATACCACACCCTCTTAAAAAAATTATTTTTTCCTTTTATCGGAAAGAGGGGTATTTTCTTAGTCTAAGAAACTTACAATTTTGCTACGGAAGCATTCACAGAGGGCGTGGTCCGCCCCCAAACTCCCAGTTATATATCCGAATTTCTCAAGAAATTATCAACCGATTCTAACGATGTAGGTGTCATATGAAAGGTATTTTCTTCCTCTTTCGATTGTTGTATAACATTAAGTATGTAATATGTACCAACAATGAGTTATAAGCGACAATTTTTTTTTACAACAACTTTTTAAAAACGGATTTTTTTCTCGAAAAAATCTATTATTAAGCTATTAAAAGTTTGCTACCATATTATAGCCTGTGAAATTCCCTTTACAATGAAATATAAAAATGTACACTTTTATGTTTTTTGAGTATATCTCACCCTTTTAAAAATTTTTTTAAGAGGGTGTGGTATTCTGCATTGTTCCCATTTTTTTTTTAACATGCAACCTTTGCTCGACTAATGTGACATAAGTATTATATGTAGTACTTGTACGTTTGTAATTTAAACATATTCAATTTCAGAACCACTAAGCACGAATGAGCCAAAAATTTCAAGTGCAAGTTTAATTGTTGAACAATCATTGTGGAAAAAAAAGTGTTTGTGCTCAATGTTCAGGAAGAAAGTAAATAAAACATTACCTCCAGCAAACAGTTCTGACTTGGCCATGATACAATTAAAAGGCAATCAAAGAAAAGCTACGGAAATTATTTTTCCAGCTACATTGCTGCGATTTAATTTTGCTTTTAGAAAGCAGCTCTAAGCGCTTTTCTTTGAGTAGTTTTGCAGTGCGCAGCCGCAATTACGAGTACTTACCATTTTGCTTCTGCTTGTGGGTTTGTTGTTGTCGTTGGTTTTCCTAGTTTTATAAGCAATTGAACGCGCGGTAATGTAGTGACACGTTGCAGCGTATGTCCACTAGTCTGTTAGTCTGGGCAAGCACTACACAATGAAAAAAATGCCCTCAGCAATTCGGACCCCAGCACTCCGTCGGTGAGCACTGCTCCACTGCGTTTCAATAATGGCAAGAATATTCAAACGCTGCGCTGAACTGTAAGAGAGGCAATTGTAAAATTTTGAAATCCTATTTGTTGGCTTGGAGATTTCATGTATTCAGTTGCGATTTTGCACACCCCGCACTCCCGCACAATGCAGCGCAAATTTGAATTTTCCTTTGTCTGCAATTTTCGTTCAGCTAGAAACTTTCTCGCTCACACTGCGCCACTCACTGGGCGAAAATCGATCTTTGCGAATCAAATGTGTGTTCGATTCACCACAAGCCAAACGACCGTCAGTCGCGCGGCACGGCGCCGAATCGCTAAAATATGCACTTTAAAAGTGAAATTTCGTTCGTTTCACTTCTCGACGTGGCCGAGCAATAATGTAAACACCGAAAACGAAACGAAAATTTTCGTTACACTGCAGCCGTTCAAATATTGTTTGCGTTGTCACTTTCTCAGCAATTCAATCAAATTCACTTTCTTGCCTTCGAAAGACGCCGATTGCAGCAAAATTGCGCCTGCGCACCACACCACAAACGCACACAGTGTGCAAAACTTCAAAGCGTTTACTTAGTTCAAGGGTCTTGCGAGTGTCGTGTGCCTTTTTCCCATTCACCAACTCAAGCTCAAGCGATCTGACTCGTCCGACTCGACAACTGAAACTGACTGTTGCATTTGTGTAGCGCGTCGTCGCGCAGAAACCAAAAAACGCTTGTACCAACCAGCGCCGAACAGGTCCAAGCAGCGAGTGAGCAGTTTAGTTGTTTCTTGGTGCCGCGGCCAGAAACCAAGGCAGTAGCCAGCCCCATTGCCAGTTGCCACTCTGTCAGTTGTCGCTGGTTAGCTGCGATGGGCGCTTGCGCACGAGCTGTGGTATTTGTAAACTGTTGTATGCGTGTGTATGGGTAATACCCAGCAATAAATGCCAACAGCCTGTGGCCGCTGGAGGAATCGGCACGGCAAATGGCCAATTTACGATATTAGAAACACGGTGAAGGGAGAGGGGGAAATATGGCAATATTTAATTTAATATTTACGTACCAAGAAAATAGAAAACATCATCTGAAATAAATAACTTCATTTTCTACATACGAAAATAATAATGAGATACCTGAAGCCGAATAGTAGATGTTCTTCATAAAAGAAATTATTCAGTTAGTAGATTGCAGCCCATTCAAAGGGAGAGGATTTTCTCTTCACGACTCTGGTAGATTGTCATTGTCGAACGAATTTTTCATTTCAATTTAATTTGTGGGTGGCTATATCGAGATTCCGAACCCTCGGGGTAGCTGTCGAATCGGACAGTTACTATCCGCTGAGTTTCCAGACACTGTGGAGTGGCAGGAAAAGAGTTCTGACTAACAACATAACTGATAACTACGTGCAATCTTCAATCTCTGAATGAAGGACCTTTAGTTGTGACAATATTATTATTATGAATTGCTCACTATGAGCAAAGAATAAGCCTCAAAGTGAAGAATAAAGCGATTAACCCTTTCCGGAAATTTATACGATATATCGTACAATTTTTTCGAAGATTTTTTATTTGACAGCGAACGCACTTTTTATGAAACGGCTTTTAAATTTTCATTAAGTAGGCTATGGTCTATCATTCTGTTCAAAAATATAAATTATAAAGGCCGTGGCTACACAGTATGAGTGAGTTTTGTAAGCAGCTCTTTGCAAGAATTTGAAAAACCAGCAAGTGACGGTGCAAAGAAATTTTTAAATATAGAATACCTTTGGGTAGCAAAAAGCCAAATAATTTCAAAGTTGAAATGTTAGTTTAGTTATAAAACTTAATAAATTTTACATTTTTTGCATCAAAATATTTTTCACGAGTCAAATTGTACGATATATCGTAAAAAGCAAAGGCAAAGGTTACAAGTTATGTTCGCATTTTTTTAAAGTTATGGGTTTGGTAACAGATTTTTTGCGTTTGCTTGCTTGCCACGCCTATCTGTAAAATACGTGACCAATAAAATTCGACTCTTCCGCAATTTTCGATTAAAAGTAAGAGTTACTAGACGAGTTCCTGTTTTACTGGGTAGACACAGGTTATGTAAGGTTAGACATGCGAACTTGCCACTCCCACTACGATAAAAGTAATCGGCTATATTCAGTATCTTTCTGTAAAACTGTACGAATTTTAATTGATTCTGTGTTTTATGGAGAGGAAAAGGGCTTTGCAACAACAACAACGGTCATATAAGGCCGAATAAATGTGAATAAATTGTTTATATATATAATTATATAACTTTCGATTAAAATGAAATCACGTTGGATTTTTTGTTGTTATAATTTATGTTTTCTATCAAAAAAAGCAATGAATTGTTTATAAAACTTAAAAAAACGAAACCAAAATTTCATGAATTTTTACCCCTTTGCGGACCATTGTACGATATATCGTACAAAATTGATTTCGCTGTAATTCTTAACCTAAATGATTTTGTTGACATTTTTTTTTTATTTTATTGCCAAAATGTTCAATGAGAGACAATATTTTGAAGGAAAAAATTGTATCTCAAGAAATGTGGAAATTCACCGGAAAGGGTTAAAAACTTGCCGTTTTTTCATCTTCAAAATTTAAAACAATTTTGCAAAAATTTTCAACATCAACCACTCCAATGTAATTTCCAATTGCTACCAGTGCGATCTGAACGGCAGTTGGGCAATAAACCACATCAGCGATCCTCACATCTAAAGACACAAAGAAAACCGTAACTTTATTTTTTATACAAACCTGGCAAATTTCTAGCAAAAGCGAAATTCAATAAAAAGTTTATCAGGCATTATTTGTGTGTTTTCTAATTTCGAACAAGCACGACCAGTGCATACTAACCTACAGTCTCTGCACTGCAGTCTCATACGGGAAACTGAAAGTAACCAATTAACTTTTTTTCGTAAGCGCAATCAATGAATATCAACTTTTTCAAACACACTTAAAAGTCACATTCGAAATATTCGAAACATATCACGCTTCCAATGCGTCAACCCATAACTCTGCAGTGTGCAGGAGATTTTCCAAAACGTGGTTGTCACAGCTCGGCACTGAAGTACGGACAAGGCAGGTTATTGACTCGGCTGCTTGGACACAGGTAATCGGTTCTGCGCACACCTTAACCTTCATGCGTGTCGAATGGAATTTTGCATGCATGAAGGCACTTTGGCACTTCTCTATGCATTTTTGAGTTGATTTTCGAAATGGTTGATTTCGCCGCAACTTCCGATCGTGAGTCTCATCAGCAACGGCTACAAGTTTCGCCAAATGTCGTTCGATGGTTGATTTCAAATTTTGATTACGTAGTTTGCCAGCAT
The DNA here is from genome assembly GCA_964056695.1 of Melieria picta. Lineage (NCBI taxonomy): Eukaryota > Metazoa > Arthropoda > Insecta > Diptera > Ulidiidae > Melieria > Melieria picta. The sequence goes on from OZ057399.1 coordinate 21,564,537, forward strand.
TTCTCGAACGGCACTTTACCATACGAGGGTTGCCTTTTATATTTTTTCAAAAAGGATGAAAATGCATTTTGTTATCATCAAAAATGGTTTTATTGCTTTTGAAAGTATTCTCCTTGAAGATTTATACACTTTTGCATGCGCTCAAGCGAATTGTCGAAGCACTTTTTCCACTCCGATTGAGACACCTGCAAAACATGGTTTTTGAATGCTTCAGCAGCATCTTCTGGCGATGAAAATCGTTGATTACGCAATTTTTTTTTTTGATGTGCGGGAATAAAAAGGAGTCATTGGTTGCTAGGTCAGAGCTGTATGGCGGATTACCCATTAAATCAATGCTTTGGTCGATCAAATAGGCGTTTGTTTGAGCCGATGTGTGAGGGCGCGCATTGTCCTGGTGAAGAATGATTCGGCGTCGGCGGTTTTTTTCCGTATTTCATTGAACACTTCTGTCAAACAAATTGTTGTGTACCACTCAGAATTGACCGTTCTATGTTGCTCTAACGGCACAGTAGCCACAAGACCAGTTTTGCCGAAGAAACAGGCGACCATTTTCTTCGATGTGCTGCGTGCCCGAACAACTTTTGTTGGATTTGGCGCGTCTTGGAAGACCCACACGGTCGATTGCTGTTTTGTTTCGGGCTCATACGCATATATCCATGATTCGTCAGCTGTCACGATCTTATAAACGTCTTTCGAAGCACCGCGATCGAATTTTTCCATCATTTCTTTGCACCAATCGACACGAGCCTTTTTTTGAGCGATTGCCAAATTATGCGGGATGCAACGAGAACAAATCTTTCTGACACCTAAATGTTCATGCAATATCGAATGCACGGCCGTGGAACTAATGCCCAAGAATGCCTCTATCTCACGGTATGTCACATGACGATCTTTCACTATCAGTTCACGCACAGCATCGATGGTTTCTGGCACAATGACCGAACTTGGACGACCTTCATCCTGGACCGAACAGCGACCACGCTTGAATTCGTTAAACCAGTTATAAATTGTCTTGAGGGTTGGTTCTTCATCACCAAATGCCGTATGAAGGCGATCGAAGCACTGTTGTTGAGATAATTCACTTCGGAAATCGTAAAAAATTATTGCTCGAAAATGTTCACGAGTTAAATCCATTTTTTGACTGAGATGAATTTTTCAAGTCAGTGTAAACAACACAAATAGCGCTTGAACATCAAAATGTTTTAAGCACGTTTATGGTAAAAAATTACAAACTTTTCAATGGCAATCTCAGATTTTTCGAAAACTTACTAGACCATCCCTATTGAAAAAAATATAAAAGGCAGCCTACGTAATACGACTTTCCAGAGTAACTATACAGCGTACAAACAAAAAAGACCCAACGAATGGTTTAGTTTGTCACTATCTCTATTGCAAATAAATACATGTTGGACATTAGAGGACTATGGGTCCGCTCTTGGGCCATAAGAATTGAATATTTGCAAATAAAGAAAAATCTGAAAGCAAATTCTCTCGGAGCAATTTCTCTCCCCACCTTTAAACCACCTTTCAAAAAGTCATTTCCATTTTCATATTACTAAGATTTTATTGATTTCTCTGTAATGACTTTCATTTCATAATTGTTCTCTTAAACAGTTTCTGGTTGACAATATTCGATGATAACATTGAATATGAATGTGATTTTCTTAATGATGTTTTTATTGAGTTTCTGTTTCGAGATTAAATTGCATCTTTGAATTGTTATCTGTTCGCTAATAATGTATGCACTACGACTTCGCTTAGCTCAACTGTCTCTTCGCATTTCACCACACGATCTTCGCTTTATTGCGCCTGCTCGCACGTGTACTATTCACTAAAAGCTTTAAAATATGCGATTTCTTATGAAATGCCTCGCACGTCGAGTTCAAATTTTTTATATACTTTAGATAGAATATTGAGATAACTCGTAGTTAATCATACATTGACGCATATACATACATTTAGTGCTGAAGTGGAAAGGACAAACGGGCAAAAACCTTTATCTTACTTATGTTACGTACAAACTAGCATATAAGAAATGTATTTGTGCCATCAGTCCCGGGAATCTTTTCAACATTCCACTTACTCGAGGATTTCATAAATGCAACCGCCATGGTGTGTGTAAATTTTAGCTATGCTAAATTCCTTTAATATCTCAATGAAAGACTATCACTGCCACAATGCGCAGACGCCCCCAAATAGGCACTTCAACAATATTCACGGATTAATTAAAATCTCACGAGTGCGAAATGTTGAAAAGATTTGCAATCGCAAAAAACCTCCCGGGACTGACAGCTCTCAAGTGCTGGGTCTGGCTTCGTAAATCTAATTTCTTAATACATACTAATCGCCTCCAAGCCATGAGCAAAGGGATTGCATTTCGCCTCAATCCATCTCGGAAACTGTTGAACAAGAAGAGCACCTCCAAGCGCCAAGCATTGCTGACACGCGAGTATCTGAAAACGCACTCGACGCTGGCGCTTGGCTTTGGGCCTCTTCTGAGCGCTCGCTTCCGAACATACACATTCCGTATGCATCATTTCTATGATCTTCCAAACTTGGCTTAATATGGGGGTGAGACGTTTTTAAAATAACAATTCACAATACACGCATAAGTCTATGTAAGTGTGCATGTACGTATTTATGTTTGTGTATGTGTGTGTGTGTATATATTCTTAAGCATATATCCATTAATGTATACAAGTGTATAAATTCGTGCAAATTGTATATGAACTCAATTTCGCACTACATAAATGCACAATTGCAATCTACAATTCAATACAAATAATCAGTTTGGCGCCCTTCACGCGCGCTCCAAATGCATTAAAGAGCCTTTAACAGTTACATGGCAAATATTCGTGTTGTCCTTTTATTCAGAGTAAGCTTTTTTCGGAAATCAGTGCATCAACCCTACCGGTTGATGTCGCTGGTGAACTGACAAATTCGAATCAAAATTTAAATGGCAGTTAACAACCTTTGAATTGTAAAATATCATGTTGCTTGTGTGGCATTGCCTACACCCTATTTACTATTTACATACAAATTTCAATACATTCACTTAAAGAAAACGAAAATTTACATAATGAGCCTTTATATGCACCAACCTTTCTGGCCAAAAGAGTTTTATGTTTGAGCTCAATGTATGTATGTATGGCAAGGTATAACAAAAATGTACAAATCTTGCAAAACTACACATTTCTCTACAAACAATTGAGTCTGGCATACTTATAAATTAACGTACGACATTACCAAATTTCAATTATATAAAAACAGCTACATGCGACATAGGCTGCCAACCAACTATAACTCAGATAGAGGCTGACGCTGACGGTCCACACAATGCACCGTAATTTTGAATCATGTTTGGGTGGATTAGGTGGATAACATTAACGAAATGATGGGTTTTTAGGAAATACACCAGATGTGTATATATCATAAGGTGGTCTCAGTCGAAAAGGGGCATTTGCGTGTAGGGGCTTCTGATGTTGAGAGATAACACCGTGCGACAAAAATTAAAAAAATTGTTCACACAGGAAAAAATCCATATGGGCGTGAAACTAGAGATCAAACATAGTAATACTGCGTACTCAGTTTTTTATTTCTACATCCTTTGTCCTTTTAAAAGGACTTCAAAATTTTGAAGGGGATACAAAATAAAAAAAAATATAAAAAATACTTAACCTCGCTAGAACATGGCGATATGTATATCAAATGAAAGAGGAAAGGCTCAAGAATTTAAATAAAATTGATTTTTATCTATTTGTAAAAAAAAGATATAAAAAAGGTCCTTTGAAAATTTTAATCCTTTATATCCTTGAAAATTTATATAGAATTTTTTTGAAAATTAAGTGTATGTTAAAACCCAAAACTCCTTGATCACATGTAAAAATTTCATTATTCTCGCTTCAATGATTTTGTATCTTTTTATTATTTAAAATACTGATACTCAAATAAATTAAAATTTTTGTACTTCATTAGAATTGCAGCTTCCTCCTTTTTTTTAATAGCTTTCGAACCAATAAAGTTAGAGTAATGAAATTTTGACACGTGATCAGGGAGATTTTGGGTTTTAACATGCCTAATTTTCAAAAAAAAATTCTATATAAATTTTCACGGATATAAAGGATTAAAATTTTCAAAGGACCTTTTTCATATCCTTTTTTACAAATAGATTAAAAAAATCAATATTATTTAAATTCTTGAGCCTTTTGGCTTTCATTTGATATACATATCGCCATATTCTAACGAGGTTAAGTATTTTTTACATTTTTTTTATTATTTATCCCCTTCAAATTATTGAAGTCCTTTTAAAAAGACAAAGGATGTGGAAATAAAAACTGAGTGCGCAGTATTACTATATTTGGTCTCTAGTTTCACGCACATATGGATTTTTCCCGGTTTGAAAAATGCTGTCGCACGGTGTAATGTGTCAAATATAGACAGTTTAGTGTGATCATATGACAGAATGCTAGATTTCAAAAAGAAATACATTAAAATTGCCTCTACGTTCACTTAACTCTGTGTGAGAATTTTAGTATTTCTCTCATATTTGTGCTGACCAATCATGAACTGAAATTGACAGAGAGGCAGAAACCAAATGTCTTCTCTACATAGATCATAGATTTAGTATTGCATCATAAGGAAAATAAATTCATAAGAAATATGTATTCTCCGCTCGTCTAAATCTTATCAGTATTTCAAAAACAAGTCAAATCTGAGTTTGGCTTTTTGGCTGCTGCGTTTGTTGCAATTTTTAGCTCTACTCCTGTCCAAATGAATGGAATTGGTTGCTAAAAACAAAAATCCTAAGCCAGAGACTAAGTCATAGAGGACGGAACATAGTATACCACATTGTTAATGCCATCGTATTTCCCTCCGGGAAACGGTGCAGGGAAATACGAATGCGTAGTTTTGATATGACGAAATTGCTAAACGCTAATGCAACTAAATCAAAGTTACTGTCCAAATTGAGCATTTGTTGATATTTTTTAAAATTGGCCCATGTCATGCCAACGATACGATAAACTATCCAAAACATTACATGTAAAGTTAAGAAGTTGTCAAGTCAAAAACACTACACGAACTGACACTCGTTTGGGTTGTGGGCCTCAGATGTTTTCTTCTGTCTATCTGTCTAACCCAACCAGGGGTTGTATGATTTGTAAAACTATCATAAATGCTATGAAACTTTTCATAAAACTGAATACTGTTCATTAAAAACGAATCCATTAACAGCTCACTGCATGGTCACTCAAACGGGTGGGTTCTACAAAAACTGGCGTCAAATAAAAAATGGTATTTTTGTTGATATACAAAACTGTTTCATGCTGATGTAGAACTCAACACAACTTAATCATATTTCGTGTTACATGCAAATTGTGTTTCACTTTTATTTCACATATTTCTAATACGAGTCTATATATTTGAGACAGATTGCACTTTTGCAAAATATTTAAAATTGCTACATGTGTGGTGTATCATAACTGGGTGAGTAGGCTGAAAGGATCGCGGATGTATTGGCTTAGAATTACCTACATTGCCGTTAGAATCATTCTTCACTTAGCGCCTTATTGCTCTAAATGATTACACAGGTTTGTTGATTTTCCTTATAATGCATACCAATAAATAAATGTGTGTGGCTTATTTCATTATTCTCTAAAAATTTAATACAAATGGAGCTGAAGCATGGCCTATGAACAGCCTATGCATATATTTTGTATTACTAAATGTACAAACACATACACACATATGTACATGTGCATATGTATCGTTTTCCAAGTGACATAACGCTCATACGTATGTATGCAAAAGTTGCAATGTTGTAAAACTTTCGCTTTGGAGACGGTGTTTCCGGTGCATCTCGGATTGCACTCGCCCAACTGGCCGGCATCACCCCCGTTGTTGGCAAAGAAAGAAGTACAGAAATGAAAATTAAATAATATAATAAATCATATATTGAGTAATAAAAAATACATGACAAATGCCAAACTTCATTCGATAAGATAAAATCACTAATTTACAAAAATCAATAATAATTATATTTTCAATACTAACGATTGAACTGAGCACAACAGAGCAGCACGACAGCGAGCAAAACCAAACAATCCTCAAGTGCACGAAAAATCAATGCAGAGTTCTTTTGCGGTGTTGGCTCGCCATCGCGTTGTTTGGTCAATGCTCAACGCCGCTTATTGGGCACCAGTTTGACTCTTCTATTGGTGACACCAGGGATGTATAAAGACGCTTACATATACATTTAAACATTAACTTGTGACTTATTGCTGAAAACCGCCGCAGCATCGCAACACTTCAATCGCTGACTTAGAATAGCAACTTTTTGACTGTTGGTGCACTTTGCACATTTCAAATTCACAGCAATATCGTCTGAATATTTTTAGTAAATGAATTAAAAAAAATTGAAAGCATGCAAGATTTGTTTGCCAAAACTAAGCCGTGCGAGTGATTAGTTCTGCGGCCCCTAGATACGATTAGCCGATCGAGCATGTTCCGAGGCCGTGGCCTACAAGTATGTTTCCAATAAGGAAACTATGCTTTTCGAGTGGAATTTGTTGTCAATATAATCTTTTATTAATTTTGTTATTGAATATTCTCTTTGTGCTTTTCATAAGCGCCTTCACATAGAATTTTTTGGAAAGAAAAAAGGCCTAAATCTCCAAGATCGACGTTGAACAACCATTACCAGGGACGGATTCAGAAAAATATTTCGTGGGGTTTCAAAAAGTAATTCTTTAATATTTATAAAATGCCAAAAATGCCTTTTAATTAGTATGTTGCTTTAAACTCGATCCTAATATTTCGGGGGTTTCCCCCAAAGCCCCCCCTGAATCCGCCACTGATCATTACCATAGTTGCTTTCATTTTCGAAACGGCAACGAATCAAAAATGGCACATTTTCAAACAATGACATATAGTGAGATGACCTCTGCTGGCCTTGTTTGCTCTATCGGCAAATTGCTGCTAAAGAAATGCAGAAAAATGAGCCGCCCGAACAGCTTTGTTACTATCGTTGAAATAAAACATTAACGCACTAATTTCTCGTTTACAACAAATGACAGTATTTAAATAAACTCATCAAATACATAATCGCTTAGCTTGTCCCTGATGTAACCAATTTGTATGAGTAATAAAAGCATAAATGCTGCTAAAAGTCCTGGTGCCCACAACGGAGATTATACGAGATTTTGTTTAGAATTGAATATGCTATAAATGCTGTAAATTCTTATTGCATTAATCGCATTTGAGAACGTTTGTAAAATTATAATGGTCACGCTGCCAGCGAATTCACAGAGCCTGCCTGCGTCGAGCCACCAAGTCAACGCACTACGGCCCTATGCAAGCGCAAAACAACAACAACTAATGTGCACAAAAATGGAAATTCACTTGGGCTGTGGTTACAACAACAGTTGCATGGTGCAATTTTCAATGTAATCACAGCCCTGGGCGCAACGTAAAAAATCGGCTCTTCGCATCGCTGCTGGCTGTGCTCCCTCACGCGCGTAAGCAGGCTCGTGCGTTCGTCATTTGTGGTGCGGTCAACCCAACGAATGCAGTCTCTTTTACTTCTTTTAATTCTCCATAATTTAAGGCTAACTAATATTCTAAAACTGTAGTGATGTGGCTGTTGGCAGTGTTGCCGATCTTTAGTTGTTATTTAATGGTTTTGAGTTTCCCGAACGATGAGCGTCGCGTTGCTAATGTTGTTTGCCATCACAATGTCGTTGGTCATTGGATGTGTGCCGCGAGCATGGAATCGGCGCCCCATGGCTATTGGGCGTGCAAACCAGTAAACCAGCACTGCGGTTTAAAGAACAAATTTACTATTTTTGAATCGTTGGCACAACAAGTAGGTGAATGGACTGTATCACAGAAAAATACTAATTTCCAATGTGATCCATTGCAGTGCTTACAACTTTGGTTTGCACTCACAGTCTCATCATTTTATGAATGGGAAACCAATATTGACGCCGTTCATATGAGACACAAACCTACACAACTTTCTATTTTCGACTCGTCCTAATGTCACACCAATGAGCACATCGAGAAACGCATCATATGATGAACACACATTGTAATTATTTAATAAGAATAGGCCATGAAAACATGACTATTCAATTTGGTGGTGGATTTTGTAGCAATTTCAGCATTAAAACACTTTGGCAACACTGGCTGTCGTATCTCGAATTGCACTAACTCACTTGTAGTCGTCGTTAATGTCTCCACACATTACAATATGCCTTTTACGCTATGCACTTTATAAAATACTATATATATAATATACTCGTATATACTATATATACTAATAATAGGGAGAGGGCGAAACAGACCGAGAGGAAAACAACGACAACGCAGGGCTGTCAACTAGCTGCTTTCCACAAAGCGGAAATTTGATTTTCGTTCTGCATTCAATTGAGTGCACTTCTTCGTACTTCAACTAACTGTTATCTATTAATTTAGTTTGTAAATAATTTCACATTGAATATTGTATTGGAAAGACAATGCAATTACCTAAGTGTGCTGTTGTTTAGCCACGCTTTTAAAGAACAACACAAACAATTGGTTAACGATATCAGCTGTAAGCCGGTTGCTTTCCTCTATGCTCTTGAGCAATGTTTCGTCGACACAGCGTTAAAAATTCGTTAAACTTATGTTTCGAAAAGCGTGTTTCATTAGGCTTTCGGTCTTTGCGTTTGATTTTAATGACTTTTTTTGGTTCTGAGTAATGTTCTAATCCAAAAGTTTGCGTTTTTTTCTTGTGAGATTCTCAATAAAAATTATATTTGGAAGTACAGTATATTAAAAAAAATATTCACTTGCTGATTTCGATGAGATCTACAAAGCACATGATGGCTTTCAATAATTCGGCAATATTATTTGGCTCGTAAATACAAATAAAAACTAATAATTCTCTACGAAAAATGTTCGAAATTATTTTGCAAACTTTTGAATTCGAAAAGAAAATGCGTTATGCAACATGTTTAAAACAATTTTTGTTATAAAATTCTATAAAGGTCTAAGTGTGACAAACAAAAAGCTAAAAAAAATATTCATCTGCCTACTGATTTTCAAAATGTTGTTGTTAAAATCTTAGCAATATTAGCTTAACACTCCTCTCTTCTCGTTGTAAACCAACATTCTAGACTGAGAAAGACTCTAATTTCTTATATTATGAGAAATCCGACAACCCTCCACAAAAGGGAATGTTTGAAGGTTTTTCTACTCGTTACACTTTATCCGCTTTACCGCGCCGGCCATGGTGTCAGTTGATTTCCTCGTCCTCAACGCAGCTCTCTGCTCAAACTCATCTACTCGCTTTACTTGCGTGCTTGGCTTCATTTTAAAACAATAATTCAATATATATTAATTAATCTTGATCCGTTGCGCCGGGGTAGTAATATGGCGGTGGGCGTTCATATTCGGATGCTGGCGGTGCAATTGGTGGGTTTTGATATCTTGGTGGCCCACCATCCCAGTGCCTGAAATTGCCCAGAAAAATGGACACAAATGTTTAATTAGATGGCCGCATCGCAAGTCATTATTGAGATAATTTTTGGATTTATATCTTAATAAACGAATCAAGTAGACCAAAATGAAATACACTTACTTGGGTGCCATGTCGTTGTAGCGTGTGTCACGCACGCCGGCAGCCACCACTGGTGGCACTCCATGCGACGAGGCGCCGACAGGGTCCTCGTAGTAGTCACGGCGACGGCGCTCTTTATTCTTCGGCCGCTTATTCTTGGCCCCACTATAAAATACACTCGGTGAGTAAATTCGAAATGACAAAACAAACGTCAACTACAGTCTGGCACTAAATAGTTAAAGCCGTTAAACGTGCATTCGCCCTTTAATGCATATTTCTTGCTCATTCACTTGAGCGCATCTGCTGTAAAAACAAAATTATAAACTGCAAGCCAGCACTTACTAAAAAATATAAAATTTCTCAAAAATAAACGCACTTTTAATTGGCACATGCATATGAAATTATTTATTTTACATTTCAATACAAATTATAAACTCTCGAAACAAACATAAAATCAATACTTTAGAATATGCATTATAGGGTTGAGGACGTCAAGCAAAATTTCGATTCTTTAAATGGTATGAAGTTGTGCGAAAGCGGCCACTACTACTCGCACAGGAACAGTAAAACGAGGCCATAGAGCCCAATGTGTTAACAATCGACGTCGCTGCATGACAACGAATCATTTGCAACTTTTAGCGATGGTGCATTGTCATCTTAATTATGTTTGGCATCATATTTTGAAGCTCATGTTGAAGGCGGCCCATTGTAAACATGGCATCAAGTACGACAAGTACGAACCCAACGCAACGTCAAAGCACATTATTTTATTTGGTCAACTACTTATGTATATATATGTATATATATCGGCTTAACTATGTATACTATACCCAAAATATGAATGGTGAATGTGCTATAATAATTAACTCAAAATGTGAAATCGAATTGGGCACACAAAACTGATTGAAACACAAAATGCTGATACAAACTGAGTTTAAATATATAAAATTAATGATGATCTGTTTAAAATCTTATCCAAATGCGTGAGTGCCTCTCAACTAAATCCTCAATGAATATTCGATTATTAAAACTAGCATTATAGCAACATGTTTAGTTGTATAATAAACTTGTAATAAAAGAGTACGCCCAGAATAGAAGCAACTCTTGAGTGTGGCCATCAAATATTTAACTCTTTGGTTTCATTTCACAGCTGTAACATAACTGGCCAACGCACACAAATCTACCATTCTGGGCTGTACTTATTGCTTTATGTGACGTCGACTGAAAGCTAAATCTAACTGGCACTAACGTTAACTGGTCGTAATATGCGCAATGTGCGATCAAGTAAGATTTAGTTTCCCTCGACGACATTATAACCTGAAGCCAAATTAGTTTAATGAAATAATAATGAATGGCAAAAACTTACTTTGCTAGTGGAATATGATCACGCTCGCTGTATGCATCGTACAAATACTCCCTGAAAAATTTTGATTTCACACATTTATTACAAATAACAAAACGTGGAATGCGCTCAAAACAATGCAGCTACAACACATTTAAGTTGATTTGCTACGCACTGAGATAACGAAAAATATATGTATAGAATATAACATGTACAATGTGTGTAATACGTACAATTTTTACACCACAAAATGGTATTGAAAATGTAAATAGAAGTTTTTAGTTATTTCCGCAATGACTCTTAATTCGATATGGCTGTCTTTCTAACATGGAATGAAAGCATTCTTATCACTTCAATGAAGTTTATAAATGAAAGTAATGTTTCGACAACAATTTTTTATGATTATCAACAGCAACTGTTTACATAACCTGACTCGTGGCACGTATGGACAAATAAACATGAATCAACATTCGTCTATTGGAAAAATAAATTTTGTGTTACACTGTTTGTTCCATATATTATTTTGCCAAACAGATGAGGCATCAAAAAACATTATCCGAGATTCAAAGGGCAAAGGATTAAAGTATTTTTTACGTTCCCCTGTTTAGTCGAATCTTTTGCTTTACTCTGCAAAACATGAACTATGTACGAATCGTCAAAAATGAAAATCGAAATGGTGGAATGACCAAAATGGCCAAGAATTAGCATCACTGCTATGCATGCATCGGTTTCACAAACCATAATACTGGCAAAACTTATAAATTATGTGTATTTGTGTACTAAAATAATTTTCTTTTCAAAAATAAGTAATACAAATAAAACTACTTCAAATGACTGCCCACTTACGATTCCACCAATGGTCCTGGGTACGGATCAGATTTTTGGTACAAACTTGCCAATTTTACCGATACCAGCAAAGTGGGTAGAAATAGCAAAACGCACAGAGCAACTCCCGACCAGAAACCATTCTGCAATAGAAATCAGACATATAAAAGGCATGTACTGCCGATGACAACAGTCCATTCACCAGTGGATCCACAACGCAGTTGCACACGGTCACAACGGTAGCGTCGTACACGTGCGCTAACGGTGCGCACAGGCCAATCTTATTCTCCACCGAATTCACGACCATCGTCAAGTAGCGCTCAATCTCACTAGCAAAATAACGTGTCAAGTTTTCGGCGGTCGACTTCACAAACGGCCGTCCCTCCAACCGGAAGAAGATTTGCGCCCGTTCAATTTCGTTCACAAGCAACGGTATTGACTCGTGGAAAGGACGATCTTTGTAGCGCATCATTTGATCCAAATCGTGAGCCAATTGAATTAACTCGGTCGACTGTTTCTTCATCGGTATGACAAGATTTTGCTCGTACGTTTCCAGGTGCAACGCCTGATTGCGCAAGCTCACTTGTACGTCTTTCATATCGTCTGTGGTTATTTTATTCGCCGTTTGGAGCAGTTGTTGAGCAATTTCCGTTAGGGAATGTTTAGTGATCGTGTCGTTCAGGTTGTCAATAAACTGACCCGAATCGAAGTTCTTCAGAGCAGATTCTCCCAAGCTCAAAATGCGTTGCTTGTCCGCTGCGCTGAGAATCTGCACGTCACTGTCGTCAAAGTAAATGCCATCCACTAGGTTTTCCAAGGTTTGATTAATCTTGTACTGAGCAGGATAATCTGTGATTTCATGTATATCAATGCGGTTGTGTATGTGCAGAACCTCATAGATGGTTTGATTCATCTGACAAGTGGTGATAACGTGCGAGATGCGCAGCGGCGGCAAAACACCCGACGCCGGCTTTCCCCTATTCAGCGATGGATACAGCACGTTGTTCAAATCAATGGAATTATCGATCTGAGCAAAAATCTCATCATTTTGCGGATCTCTGCAATGCAAAAGTCATCACATTATATAATCTATCATTCATTGGCAATGGGAAACCTACTTCAGTGGTAGGCACAAGCCGCGGTAGGCCAACAAGCCCAGTAAAAAGTGCACCAACGCAACCAGAGCAATCACCGAGATGAATAGGAAGATCAAAGCGACGGCCCTGTTTGAAAATGTTAAATATAAGCATTACATTTATAATAATACACAGTGGCGCACACAGGATTTCATTTGGGGGAGGGGAGCGGGGACTTGCATAAAACTGAGCCGAATACCATTCGAAACCAAATTTTGTACCAGCAATTTTTGTGTTGCGCCACTGATATTACATTATATTATATTTCAGACTACTCACAACATTAGAAAACGCGAACCCGATCCTTTATTGCAGCAATCATCCCCATAGCCGTCTGGACGTTTACCGCATATGCCACATAATAGGGCAGCCACCAAGCAAATCAGGATCTGTGCAAGAAATTTTTAGTGAAACTACAACCGACTAACTCTTCTCCACATACCAATAGCAAGACGGAGCAGACAGCGATACCCGCATAAAACCTATATGAGCCGTACTCTTGCAAATAGTCATCAGCGACATCTGTGTACTTATTTGTATTATTGCCGATCGCATTTGACAGCTTCCGTAGCTCCAGTTTGATTTCGTTCGACGCACGCTGGAAGCCTTGTCCTGTAGATGCATGGGTAATAATTTCAATTAATCATACAAACATCAGCATGGCAGAATATTTGTCCACTTACCGGCTTTGTTTATGGACTCAATTACTTGTGGTGTGTACTGCGCAATTGTTTTATTTAAATGCGTGCGCATCGACTCTAACGTGTCACGCCCGCGTGTACCTGCCGATGCTATGTTGTCGGTGATCAACTTATCCAAATTGTCAATGATCTCAGTAACATCTGGGAGCTAATTTTTAAACATATAGTTTTAAATTTCGTTATAACATTGTAACACAATCAATCGGTAACAACGAGAAAATAAGTTTATTTTAAACTGGGTATTTAGTCTCCTTTACTGTGTACACTGAAACCAAACCTAACACAGTACCATAAAAGATGAAATCGAACCACATTGTTGAATTGTAAATACTACTAACGGCAATAATGAACCCAACATTTTCATCAATTATATAAATACAAATTTTTCTATTTCAAAGTAAACTACTCCTAAAGAAAAGATATCGATGCCATTTTTGATATAAAGATTACCATATTAAAAACTTTTGTTGTATACTGCTAATTGATATCGCTTCAAAAACATACCTTAGGAAAATACCTGTCTACCATCTGAACGCATTATAAGGAAATAAGAGAAATCGTACGGTTTTTATCGTTGTTGAAGTTATAAACATTGCAATTGAATATGGCAGGAACATACAACTAAAATTGTTTTTATAGCTGATCTGAGCTCACCTGATCATAATGTATGCCGTTTGCATCCAACTTTCCAATCTCATATTTGTTGAGAACGTCCTGGCATGACTTATGATTGCACTTTGTAAGCATAATTAGCAGATCTCTTTTAACACCTCGCAGTCCTGCAACAAAATATATATTTAAAATTTTTTTTATCAAAATTCTAAAACTCATTAATTATTCGACAACTATTCACACACATTTTCGTGGTAAATTTCATACAAGACGGTTCTTTCTATCATAAAACATGCAAATAAATAAAATTAAATACTTTTCAATGCACGCATCCAATGCCAATTATGGCTTGGAAATTGAATTTAAATAAAATACAAAGTACGTCGTTCATCCTTAGTTAAATCATTTAACAAAACTAGATATGCTATAGTAAATGTTGATGGAAGTGCAGCATACCGTCACTCAACTGCGAAGCATATACGCGCAAATCATTCGTTATGGTTTTCATTTTCTGTAATTTCACTTTTAACTGTGGAAGCTTTTCAAGGAAATCTGTCAAGTATATTAGTGAAATTGCCATCGATTTCTGCTCCAATTGTGTTATTATGAATGTGGATGTTTCTGGAAAATAGTAGAATAAAAAAAAATATTACAAGTGTTTCATTTCAAGTGCCTTAACCGTTCGATAAGTGCCTCAAGTGTCGCATTTTACCTCTAAGAATGTTCTCCAGTTGAATCGATAACTGTTTATAGTTTGTGATTAAAACATGGTCGATTTGCTCTGAGGTGACCTCCAGAAACTTCCGGGTATCACTGCTGCCATCACGCACTTTGTTCGTGCTGCCCTCGATACCGGTTTGTAAATAGCTGTTTGTAGCGAACGCGACTATAACACCAAACCTGCCAAGTAGTAGCAATTACAAAAGAAAACTTTTCATTTATCCGATATAACTTGTCATAGAGGGGACAGAAAAGGAAAAAGAACTTTATCAAAATTTTAACAATAGGAAATAATCTTCGTCTATGAATCACATTTGTCATAATGCATCTTTGCTTACACGTCTTTCAAGTGTATGATTCATAAACGTGACATTTATTGCATGGATAATTAAATTTACTACATGAATGATAAAAAATGCTTAGACAGTCAATGTGTTAAAAAATTTCTGTGAAAGACGTCTTATTTAATTTCAGTTTGCGCAATTTTTATACTCACAAGAGTCCAGTTGCTAATACTATGAGCAAAAATCCCAAACAGACACGGCGACAGGTGTCATGTTTCTTATCAAACGGTTGTGAACGCCCGCCGCACGCACCAGCACAACGACAACAGCAAAAACATAAACTGAAACAACACAAAATTAAATAAATAATAAACAACAAAGAACTAATGTTTATATATTTGAAGCATGGAATAGAATTACATTGTCGCTACATGAGATTTCCGATTAAACGATCGGATTCTTTTCTTTACATTTTACGATCGCCTGTTTACCACTCTATATTGTTATTTACTTAGTATTGGTAACATTAGTCAGTCTTAAAAAAATATCAATTAGCGTTGGGATCAAGTGCAAAGGAAAATTTCTTTCAAAGTGTTCCAGCATTCAAAAATGCTACTTTCCACTGAAACAAACCAAACGATTTTTCCACGCCATGCTTCAACTGAAAAGAGATTAACATGCAAACACTCTTACCCCACAATTGGCATTGTGACGATCATCAACCAAACGGCCAAAACAATCAACCAAATGGGCCAGTAATGCTTAAGCAAATCAATCCATTCGTTGCGTTCAACTTTCGGGCCATATTCCAGTTGGTTGTCCTTCACCACAAGGTAGCCTTAACAAAAACAAAACCCACAAGTATTACTAGCATGACTGACGGCGGCCACGTTTACATACCTTCCGGCAATGGGTTTTTGCCAGTGAAAAACCAGAGTATTTTGTGTGTGATGTTGTACAATGGCTGCATGCCGCGTGCATTGTATGTTGTCGAACTCAAATACGATATATTTTTGGACCATTCCGAGTACTTTGTGGGTTTCAAGTTCAATTCGTTGCCAAGGTCGAAGGCATGGCTTTGGCTGATGAACGCACTGAGCGCTACGATCAGCACACATAAACTGAGTCCGGAAAACGAAACCAGCTGTCGGCAATGGCTGCTGTGAGAAGTTCTTGCTGATCTGTGCGCCGTAACAGTGTTCATTGTCATATCTGTGAATTGCTGCTCCTGTGTGCACTTCCTGAGTGCAGCGGATTGTTGTAACATGGTGATGATTGGCATTGTTAGATCTACACTTCAAGTCGATACCTTAGCATAATATGTTGCTGTGATTGCATTTGGCAGTGTTGCTCTGATGGCAAGTTGTGGGGTGCGGCGACTGGCGTTGCTACCTACGGTGCTGGACTCAACGGCGTCCCGGCGTAGTCAGTTATATTACATCCACGACATGATCAACTCAAAAGGCTGCAAAAGAAAACCAAATAGAAATCATCAGAACTGAAGAGACCAGGAAAATGCTGCTCACTTCGAATATCTACTCAAAATCCTAAGCTGTTTTTTTTTTGCAGAAATGGAAGTTGGGGTTTGATTTGTTTTGTTTACATGAAGTTACTTACTCCTCCTGCTCATGTACGTTTGCACAACCAGTCTTTCATTTCAATATCAAAATTTCCCCGTTACTCATTCGATAGCGAATAACTAAAGACTTCAAACGATGCTAATCCCTCCCATATTTCATTTTCCATACCGGGCACGCCCACTCTAGAACGCTGCTCCATCTATACAACAGAATATAAAATGATGTTGGCCCTACCGTGCATGCAAAATCAAAAATATAAAAAGTACTGATGCCATTTGATTGTTACTTATAATAAGTAATTTTCAAAAACCCTCGTTTGGTTTTTACTTATTTAGAGATGTTAAACTTGCTTAGGCTTGGACGTGCAATTAGTTAGATGAAAAGACGGCTTCCCGTCGTTCTGTTCATCTGACTCATATTTCTTGTGCAGCTTATTAACAAAAATACTTGCGCAAGTTGCAGAACACTAACACAGCTCAAGCCTAGATTATACACATAAATATGCGCAATATTAGTCCACTTTTTCAATTGACTTAATTGTTTTATAGTTCAATATTTTATTGTTTTAACACCCACTGGTAGTAAATCACCAATGCTGCAAGCGCTCCCAAACCAGCCGACACAGTTCAGTGAAAGCAGCCCCAATCCAGTTGGATAGCACCACAGTTTTTGCATCTGGTAACACTCTCAAAGGAACAAAACAACGAAGAAATGGACGAACTCTGCTATATGTATGCAGAGATTAAAATTGGATACATTAGACACGGTCACAATAAGTCTCAATGCGAAGACCACGACTTTACGCAATTATTTCCACAAATTAGCTAGCGAAAGTTCCGAAGATTAAGGGCAAATGCGATAAGCAGGCATCATCGTGCGGCCAAGAGCCCAGACGGCAGAATTTCTCAGCGAAAACGATACACTCACATTGGGACTAAGCAATCGTGTCGCCCTTCCTGGCCACTGCAGCCAATGGGAAAAAATCAATTTAAGCAATGCAGCGCCGTCGTTGATTTGGGACAACGTCGCCTCTTAGATTGTACACAATGAAAAGTATACGCCCACGAGCACAATCTTGCATCTATGTACATATGTAGCATAATTTAATTAACAGAATCCGCAATGCGCCTTTCACCTTTTAAATCTTTTGTTTGCTCAAGCACTTAAATTATTCACACACCATAAAAACGCAATCGCACTCGCACTAACAACACGTCCACTGCAGCCGAAGCAAGAACACAGTCTGCCGGGGTTGCCAATATTCCGCGTTCGTTAAGTTCACTTCGCTCACATATGCACTGTGCGTGCTGTTTTAGACTGATGTAAATAATATGGAATATTGAAATGAATGAAAGGAACGAAATATAGTTTCCGAAAACAAATATGAAAAATGTATTTCAGATTTATTTTACGTAGAGCGATCATTTGGTTTCATATTGAACTGCGCCTTGGCCGAAGCTTTTCTCAAGCAAGACTTCCAGTTCAATTGCACTGCTTTATCGACAATTTAAGTTGTATACATTCTTGAGGTGCGGGAACACTGCTGTGCGCAGAGTCGATTTTAATATTTACTGTCTTATGCTACTCACAATCTCAGCTCGGAAGACTTTGAAACACTTTTGGACAATTATATTTAGATTTGATTCCAGCTAACAGAGACTTTTAGTTAAAAGATTTAGTTCAGAACTCCAAGCCTACTAACAACACTGAGGACTCACAAGGGATCCTCTCACACAACTCAAGATCGTTTTCAAAACGAATCATGTGATTTCTTTTCCCAGTTTTCGTAAGTATGCGTGTGTCCAAGAATACAATTTATAAAATAACGACACTTTGGGGTATTCACTAATCCGTTTTCACTCCAACGTTACAACCAAGGAAAACATATCAAACCAACTATCTTATAGTCAGTTTTAATATTCTATTCAGATTTCATAGACAGTATTGCATATTTACAACTGAGACTAGTTTTTTTTATGCATTAATTTTATCACTATTCGCTTTCTCCGCGATCCTGGATTGGATTCTCCCAACTCAATTCGACTGACATCTTGTGGAAGGACAGTCCGCATCACTCTGGGTCGGTCACTTTGGCGACTGCGGTGCTCTTCGTCTGCCCCATTGACAGAACCGTGAACTCGTTCGTTGCCACCGCTGCTACCGCCGATTATTATTGTTTTTGTTCGCACTTTATTTTTGTTTGGATCTCTTTCGCGGCCGCAGGAGTCGCACATCCTTCTCGGAGAAGCTCTACTTGAGTCACTGCGTACTTCTTCGAAGTTTGCTTTGAAAGTCGCACTTTGAAGTTCATCATCGCTTCCGCTGTTGCCATCAATTATTATATTTGTTCGCACTCTAAATTTGTTTGGGTCCATGTCGCAGCTACAGGAAGGGCTCGTCGTCCTTCGTCTGTTTGGGCAGAATGCTGCTGCCTTGGGAAATAGTTGAGTGGTTTTAGCTGCGGCATTTTCGCCCGATAAATATTCTGCTTCGCTTTGCCGATCCTTTTGCGACGCACCAGAATTAGTCTTGTCGTATATTGGTTCATCTGTCTTATTTTTTAAGTTTGCATTTTTATTGCTAAGACGAAACCGAATTAATTCTTGCCCAGCTAAATATATATGTGCCAGCAAGTAGCTTACTTTTTGTTGGAGTTTGTATAGTCAACACAAGGTTTATTCAGAAGCTTGGCCAACACCTTCCCCAGGATGATGATGGGCAACAATGCGAAGAGAGCTAAGCACATTCCCGACCAAAAACCGTTCTGCAAGTCTAATAAATTATATTTCGTTTTAATGGAATGAAACATATTGCCCTTTACCAGTGGATCCATTGCACATTTGCATGTCATATGAAATTGTTTTCCTTGAGAAACCGCAACTCCTCCGCACTTTCCAATGTCGTTCTTGAAAGTTTCCTCAAGCCATCTCATATACTGATTAAATTGTCTTTGATATATATGTTTCAATTTAACTGCCAGACTGTTCAAATCCACCTTCAAATCCTCTTTGTAAAACTTGAATAACTTGTCGATTTCCGTCAAGTAATCTTCTGTACTTGTCTGAACACCTTCGGGAAAATACGATCGGATTGTATCACAATCTTTATCAATTTTCGACATGCGAGGCATCATTCCGAATTCAACGAAATTTTTCAATATAGTCGTTCTGTAGTAGTTTTGTAAACAAATACACCTTTCTTTTCTTATAGCAGAATAAGGCAGAAAGCCATTATAACTCTGAATACCACCGTATTTGTTCTCGCAGTAGACTGCTACGCGGTCCGATACGGAATTCAAATAGCTCCTGTGAAGTGGCACTGTCAAATTCTTGCATATGCCATCCTGAAAAGTGTGCGCTGTAGTCTTCACAAGCGATTTTATCGCATCAGAAGTGTAGTTTTTCGGGAATTCCTTAACGGCGGTATGAATGACTCTCTCTATTAAAGCCTTCGTTACTCCATCGAATTTCTCTGGGTTACCACTGTGAGAAATTTTGTCAACTTTACCTTGCAGGAGCAATTTCGGGTAGATTGTCTCATTTTCGGAACATGTGAGCAGAACGCTTTGTGAAGGCTTGTCTTTGCGCACTAGCCTACAACGAAAGAAATGCTTAGAACCTGCGCTTCCAAGTCCTCACCACATATGTACATACGTACCTAGTTGACGCGCAAACACCGTTATTTACGACCGCGCCGTATAGAAAGTGGATGCAAGTTATCAGGGCAATGGGCGAAAACAGCACCATGGTCAGAATTATTGTGCTTGCATATGTAAATAGAGGAAGGACGCGCTTAGTTGCTGGCACAGCTTGATCCCTAAGCGTACATAAATGCGCACACACACATATATTGGCACCTACCACTTTAACACTCGTGCTGCGAGTGCCCTTTTGCCCGTTGATCCGCTCTTTTCTCGACCCGCACATACAGCAATCACAAGGCCCACAATTAGCAGCAGACAAATCTGAGAAACATCGAGAGTGTCCATTAGATGTGGGTCGACGTGTACACAAAGCGCCTAGTACCTACCACCAACAGCAGCGCACACGCAATAAAACCGCTGCGAGCGAGAGATTGGGGAATCGAGTTCTTTGTTTTTGCTTTGGCGGCTGCTTCAGTACTGCTACTTTCTTTGGCGATTTGATTCAGAATGTTCCTTCCAATGGCTTTAAATTCTTTTGCTATGGTGGTTTTATTGAATATGCAAAACTTTGCCTTTTCTCGTGCACTCACCTTGATTATCCATAAAATCCTTTACACCGAAACTGTACTGCAAAAGCGATTTGTTCACAGAAATGCATATCGTTTCGTGTAATGTAACAGCAAGGTCGAAGCGTCCCGCAAGAGCCTCTGCTATTTCATATGTCTTGCGAGCCGAATGGTGGATTTCGTCTATCTAGGTAAGAAATTATTAATTATTGAGTCAAAACATTTTCATCGGTAGAATGCTGTGATGTGCTATGCTATGCCTGCGATCGAACAGCTTCGCTACTACTACGCAACTACACCCTGTGAGCTAACATTGTAATTCAGTGGCATTTTGTCCAGAACTTCTTAAATAATTTCGAAATTGGGGACTCCTAAAATGCGAGTTAAATTTTGCAAAGACACTGTATTATGCAGGACTTTCCAATTCTAGCGCGTGCCAGTTATCAGGCGGACCAATAGCTCACACCTCTTCACGTGCACATACAGACCCAGGCGAAGAGGGCTCTCCTACGGATGACTAATGTTAATATCGGTGCTGAGGGATTCCTGAGTCGTAAGAGGATTGATACTCTCACGCATCAGCATCTCGAAATCGCAGTACCGAGGGACACAATCTCACCGAAGTTCAGCTTTGTCAAACGGTTCAAAACTGAACTTAGTAACAAAAAGAAATGGGTAGGTATATCGGAGACATATCCGATAGACCAGCACATGATATCCTGGTACACAGATGGCTCCCTAACGGAGGAAGGCACCGGGATAGGAGTATATGGGCCGAGGATAAGATACTCGGAACCGATGGGAAAGCACACCACTATCTTCCATGCGGAAATATACGCCATTGAAAGGTGTGCTCACTTTAATCTGGTGAAGAACTACCGGAACCGGAAGATTGCCATCCTTTCTGACAGCCAAGCGGCAATCAAGGCTCTTAGACCCTACCAGGTGTCCTCGAAACTGGTATTGGAGTGCCTTGAGAAGCTGAATGAACTTGGCCGTTACAACAAGGTCTGGGTACTTTGGGTTCCGGGCCACACCGGCATTGAAGGGAACGAACGGGCTGACGAGCTGGCAAGGAGGGGAGCTTCCACACCCTTTGTCGGCCCAGAACCTTTTTGTGGGTTGGGAAAAGGATCTTCCTCCATCCTACTGAGAAAGGACGAGACAACCGGAAGGAATCAATACTGGGAAAATCAACCAGGTCTAGAGTATTCGAAGCTGGTTATCGGATCCTATAATAGGAAACGATTCGAGGAATGTATGACTTTATCAAAAAATAATCTTAGGATTATCACGGGAATGCTTACAGGGCATTGTAGATTGAACTATCATCTAACTAAACTAGGAATCCGTGAAAACGGGTATTGCAGGTTCTGCTTGCAGGAAAACGAGACTGCAATACATATACTAGGAAAATGCCCTGTACTCATGCATAAGAGAAGGAAGCACCTGGGAGACCATCTCATATCGAGTGCAGACTGGGTATCCAGAGGTTTAGGAAACATACTAAAATTCCTCTTGGATACTGGACTCACTGACAGTCTTTGAGGTCCAAGAAGGGGGCACAATAGATCTACTAGGTCGCAGTGCATTATCCCCATCAATAATAATAATAATAGCTCAATAAGCAAGCCAAAGTGATAAATAGAGTGCCGCTTCAGTACAGGGAACAAACATTCAAACCTTTTTAAAAATTGTATCGTTGGCATAATTCGAGTGTTGGAAGGATTTTTCCGAAATAATGAAGTATTTTGCTAACGGTTAGATTTCTTCTTATTTTCAATTTACTCACATCCTTAAATTGGATCGTTTTTTTATTTAATGAGCCCATGGTCGTGTCCTTGATTACGCGATGGCCGGTGTTATGTAGGCCTAGGTATATAGTAATATTCCTTGAATAAAATCGCAAATCTGGAAGAAATTCAATAATAATTAATTACACTTAAGACAATATCAGCAGCACCGTACAATCTAGCAACAGCGTGAAATTACATTCCAACATGTTCACGTCAACCTCAATTGAGCGCAGTTTGTTTGAAATCTCACTCAAGCCTTTATTGATACGATCCATTTTCTGAAAAGTCAGCTTACGAAATTCCTGTTCGCGGTAATGAAGCCATTCTGCAATTATATCTGTAAAATGTAAATACAGGTAAATTTGCATATGTTACAAAGCACAGAGGATCAAAGTACTATCTTACCGGCCATTGAAGCCACGAAATAATCTACGAACTCGATATAGTTACGAACGACGACGTGGTTTATGTCTTCTTCTACTATCTTAAGAAAATTCTCAATGTAAGGGTTAGCGCCCGGCGCAGACTTCATCAAGCTCCAATTGCTGGCAAATGCAACCCATAAACCAATCCTGCAAGTAGTCAACACTTGTGTGTGCACTATGTGTATGTAGTGGGGTGTTTTTATGATTTCAGGCACGAAATCTTATCAGTTTGACCCCTCAAAATCTTGGGCTTATAATAAAAAATTTAACCGATAGAAAACTGTATCCGGACTTTGAGGGAAGTCATGTGTGATGTACATTTTGTGTTAAAAGACGTGCATTAGCCACCATGCCGCTGATTTGGCTCAAGGTTTGGTGGATCACATCTGGAAACTTACAGCATTACACAGATTGAGATGAGCAGCAGCAGATATGAGCACCAACGACAACTACTCTGAGAACGGGTTTCACAATCGTCGGATGATGATTTCTTCATGATCGGCAAGATACAGCAAGCGATGCTGAAGGCATGCACAGGCACAGATCAAATTCTAGTGAGCTCTGTTTTAAGGTACCTACCTACCCCGCTAACGGTACCAACGCCGCTAAAGCCAGAATCCATACTGCCATTGGAAATTCCAAACACAACTCTCCCCAGTTATTTTCCGACACCTTGGGGCCGAAATTGCCATTCGCCGCGTAGCCTGCAAATTGCGCTATTGATGGTCAATTTCCAATTTCGTAATGAATTTGCGTCATTCACCTGGCGGCAGTTGGCCTATTGCATGACTATAAACCCATTCTTTGAGGAATTGCGGATACGAATACTTTGAACACTCTGGAGTTTGAACTTCAAATTCATAGTTGCCTGTTAATGGCGTAAACTGTATTTTGTCCATGTTGGCACCAATGTGTTGACCTTAGGTTTTGTCCAAATGCTTGCGTTGGTGCCGCAATACATTTATAAAATCGATTTTTGTGTGAATAGCAATTTACAAAATTAAGAAATCACAACATAAAAAATAGAAAATAAATAAATAACTGTCGATAAAAATCTAGGAGTGACAAGTTTTTCCAATACTTCAATACAACACCTTAACCCAGCGATACCAGCGCTAGTAAGTAAAGAATTTTCGAAAACAGACATGACTTATGAACGTAACGAATTTTTCGAATAATTTCATCGATTTTGATCGACATCTTTTCTATATACAAGGTGCGTTCCAAAGTAAACAGGACTTTTACAATAGGGACGTTTCTGGTGGCGCCATCTATGTTTGAGGACATGCGTACATCTTTCATTCACATCCTGTCAAAATTTCATGACATTTGGTCTAGTAGAAGCCGAAATATCCCGCTCAATGTGACAGTATGTTTTTAACTTTGGTACGAGAATGTCGATCGAACAAAGAGCTAATATTAAGTTCTGTTTTAAACTTGGTAAAACTTTTACCGAAACGTTTAAATTGTTAAAGCAAGTTTATGGTGATTGTTTATCCCGTGGCCGTGTTAATGAGTGGTTTAATCGATTCAAGAATGGTCGTGAAGACTTGAATGACGACGAACACGTCGGCCAGTCGAAATTTGTGATTACTGACGATGCCATCAAAACTGTGCATGATTTTATCAAAATGCAGCCAAAATCATCATTGAAATTGATGGAAATGGAATTGAACATCTCCAAAACATCAATTGATCGCATTTTAACCGAACATTTGGGTCTCCGTAAAGTGTGTTCTCGCTTCATTCCGCACACTTTAACCGACGACCAAAAAGCGCAGCTCACAGAGCCGTAGTTACGACCGATTATTTGACCAAAAATCGCATTTTAACCATCAATCATTCACCGTATTCGCCTGATATGGCTCCCTGTGACTTCTACTTATTCGGTCAGTTGCATTTGCCGATGAAAGGAAAACGTTATAAGGACGTTGAAGACATCCAAAAGGCTTGTACCAACATTCTGAAGGCGATGCCGGCCGATGGCCTAAAACACTCATTCCAAATGCTTTTGGACCGTGCAAAACGTTGTATCGAAGCAGAAGGGGAGTATTTTGAATAAATAAAAAGAATTATACAAAAATAATCATCCGTTTTCTTTATTTTATAAAAGTCCTGTTTACTTTGGAACGCACCTTGTATATAAAAGAAAGCGTATGTATGTGTGTAAGCGCATCACGCTCAAACGGACTGGCCGATTTTCATGGAGTTTTTTTTGTTGGATTCGTATTGAGTCAGTTCAGGTTCGTGCGAAAAGAAAATTCCGGAAAATCTATTGGAAAAGTCGGAAAATCCTTGCCATATTTGACCGTGAATTCTAAAAATTTTCAGACGATACATTTGGAACCATGACACCCATCAATTAAATTCACTACGAACTTACTATTTAGTCATGTCCTTCGACAGAGGGAATGGGACGGGTATTGAACAAGGGGCGTGGCACCGCCCATACAAGCCAAATCTTTAATACAGAATATCTTTGAAATTGTAAGTCGTAGAACACTGAAATTTGGTACCCCGTTGTCCAATAGCTAAGTCATTCTACTGGTAAAATGTGATGGGCGTTGGAAAGGGGCGTGGCACTTTTTTGTGACCCAAAAATTTTGCTGAACTAAACATAAGTCGCTCGATAGTAGTCGCTGTAGCCGGCCTCGATAGTCCAGCGGGTAGCGCACTGGCTTCTCATACCGAGGCCCCAGGTTCAATTCCTGCCTCGGGCTGGTAAAACGCTCATCTACTTCTATCGCTATCCACATGAAGCAGATGAGAATTACAAGAACCGCACAAGTGCGCTCTTGGCAGGCAATGGCAAAACCTCCAAGTGTGAAGGAAAAAACTGCCAATCGCCGTTCGGATTAGGCGTTAAACTGTAGGTCCCCTCCCCTCCCTTTCCCCATCCGCTTGAAATGTGTGCTGCAACATATGTTGGAAAGACAGTGTTGCATACACAGTTCAAAAACGGGTGAAAGATGTGATATCACAATGGGCCTCATAATAGGCCTCCGAGTGTGTCTCTTATAGAGGCAGCCACCATAACCTAACCTAACCTATAAGTCGCTCGGCAATGAAACTTAGTACGAACCTACCTACCTACCCTTTTCCCCTTCGACAGAGGGCGTTGTGCGGGTATTGAACAAGGGGGCGTGGCACCGACCATTTAACTTAAATCTGGTTCATTTCTTTACTGAAACTTAGTAGTAACATTGCTGATTTGTGCGCCTCGATTGCGTTAATCAGTATCTCTTCCTCTTTCTTGAGTTGGTTTTCTTCGTCAATTTGCATCGCCATAGATTCGACATCTCGCGTATTTCATTGTAAAAAAAATTGTGCGAGAAGAAGTTCGCCCGGTCAGCTAGTGTATGTATGTAATTATACATTCTCTGCAGAAACATAGGTCCTATACAGTATGCTATACTGCTAAAATTAAAAAAAAAATTTAAGTGAAAAAATTATTTGAGGTACGCCAACCGCGTGTTCTAAGTACTTTTTTCGTAAATTAACTGTTAAAGTGATTATCCAGTATACAATAATATCAATTAAACTTACCTGCAGTATTGCCCAATGATTGAGGCCTTTAACTTGAAAATGATCCATAATATTATTACAACTTCCTTTCGTGCGAGTAAATAAAAGATATGAGTTGGTTTTTTATTTAAATATAATAAAATATACATTTATATATTTTGCATCAGTATTACTAGTACAGTATCATCATTATAAGTAAAGTTAAGCACTCATTTGCTTGTTATTAACAGGCAATCCTTTTGAGAAACTGTTTAATTCACCCGAATCTCTATGATGACTACACTAGATTTCTCTCCATTGTCATCGCAACAAATTTTTTCTTTAATCACTATCTGCTGGACATTCCATTCCACAACCACAATCACACATATACCTGAAAACCAAATTGAGAAAATAATACATATTATTCTAACACCTTCTTCTGCACTTCTGGTTGACTTTTGCGAGATTCAGAATAAAATTACAGGGCAGTGCTTTCTTCATTTCTTTGGTTTTTCATTTCAAAGAATATCAATTCAATTTAGACGTGGCCGGCGAGTGTATTGTCGCGTATTGTTTCAAAAGTTATCGAGCATGGCAATCGACTCTCACTCGAAGCGTACAAATTTTGCTTAATTTTATTTCAATATACATATGTACATATATACAGTACTTTTCGCTTAAAGCGAACTTCGAGGGACTGGGCAAAATGGTTCGTATTAACCGAAAGTTCGCTTTAAAAGGGGTTCGTAATAAGCGAAAACATAAAGCGCGTACTTTTGAAATTGGTTCGTTTTAGGCGGACAATTGTTTTAAACGGGTTCGTTATAAACGAAAAGTACTGTATGTATATATTTAAAACGCTTACGATCCCTTAATAAGGCAGATTACACTTGTTAATGGCCGCATTACAAAGTGCATAGTATTTGCTTCCGAAAAGATCGAATATTCTCAACGTTTTCTTTCTTTTAGTTTTCATGGAAATATTTACATTGCTGATCTTTGTTTTTTTTTCTGCAAAAGCAACATTTTGACTTACTCTTCTAACGCGTGGATTTAAAGACATATTTGAAACTCTAAAAAATAAAAATTTCAATTTTAAGAAGAAACTCACATTGCAGCCGATTCTGGTGGGTTTTGCTTATTTTGTCTGCAGAAAAAGCAGCATATTGGTTTGCCCCTCTTTTGGCTGTTGGCGGATCTACACAGAAAAACAAATTTAAAAATATATATCAGTTTCAATTTAATCAAAAAACGCACGTTGTCGCCATTTCGGTTTGTTTCTTTTTTCTGCATAGAAGGCAACAACGCGATTTGTTTTTTCTATAGGAACTTGCGTATCTAGTAAGAAAAATATATTAAAATATCTGACAATTAAATATGGATTTCTATTTCATCAAGAACCCACGTTGTAGCCACTTCTGGCGATCTGGTCGGTCTAGACATATTTCCGGATCTAGTGAGAAAAAAATTATTTAAAAAATCTGAATTTGAGTTTGATGAAGAAACTCACGTTGTGGCCATTTCTGACGATGTTTGTTTCTTTTTTCTGCATAAAAGACAACATGACGATTTTTCCTTTTTGTGAATGTTTGTAGATCTAGAAAATATATTTTAAAATCTGAAATCTGCATGTGAAAATCGATTTGAAGGAAACACTCACGTTACAGCCGTTTCTGGTGATTTCTTCCTTTTCCTACAGAAAAAGCAACATTTCCATTTGCCCTTTTTCTGGGTGCTTGTAGACCTATTGCAAAATAGATGTGCATGTATATTCAAAAGGCTGAAAAATATGAATTTCAATTAAGTTGAGGAACTCACGTTGTGGCCGTTTCTGTAGGCTTTGGTTTCTTTTTGCTGCATAAAAAACAGCATTTTGACTTGCCCTTTTTATCCTCTTTTGCAGACCTAATCGGAAAAAATGTTACAAATAGAGTTGCAACTCGATGAAGTTACTTACGACGCCTCCGTTTCTGGCGATTTTTGCTTCTTTTTTCTGCATAGAAAGCAACATCTTAATTTGCCCTTTTTTTGGGTCCTTACATTTTGAGAAAAAATATTCGGAAATGTAAAATGTTATTATAATTCCACGTTTATTGTAACTTACGGCGCAGCTGGCGTTATTGGAATCGGTCTTTCGCCTGAAATACTGTGTGTTGAATATGCCTGGCCACACCCGCACGGGCATACCACTACTGAGTTCTCATTTCCATGCTGGGTAAGCATATAGCTGTTGGATTGACGAATTTGTTACAAAAATCAATTTCAATTCGATGAATTTGCATGCTCACCTTCCAGACGTGTAAAAATGTTTTGCTAGTATGTATCCAATGATGATTAGGAGCAACAATGCGATAAGAATTGCAAAAGCTCCAACCCAAAAGCCGTTCTGTTCAAAAACAACAATTAAGCTTTAATCAACTACATTAAAACTGCATTCTCGTCTAAGCTGACCCGCTCAAATGAAATCAGAATTGTTAGAAACCATTTCCAAATCATTACACCTGTGATCGTAACAAGGTTTCTTTGCTTTGAGGTAAGCCATGGTTTGTCTTCGCTTGAGCGTGTCAAAGACCGCTGCCAATCAGTTTACCAGTAAATGGGCCATACACATGCATTCGGAGCTCTCAGAACGTGAGTAGCTTTTCGGCAAAGCGTGACATACTCCGACTTTCGTTTCTAGAATGTTGTTTGCCATATTAACGAAGTTTGAAAAATCCTGTCTGTACAAGCTCGTCAAGTTATTCCTTATCGAACCCAAAGTCAACTTGAAGCCGTTATCGTAGGTTTTTATTATATCGTTCAATGCAGTGAAATGCGACAGGACTTCCGCATCGATGTTACCCGAAAATAAAGTGGCAAGCTTGTTGCACTTGGACTCCATTTGTTCGGCTTTTTGCAGCATCTCCGAGGCAACCACCATATTTATGATGTGCTCATTGAAGTGTTTCAAATTGCAGAGCATCAAATTCTTTATATTCAACCCGAAAGCCAGCACTCGGTTACTTTTGTTTGCATATTTTTCAATCGAGTCATGAATGCGCCGAAGGTAGTTCAAATTAAGTTCGTCCCTGATAGAGCGGCACATTTCGCCCGTTTTGAAAGCCGCAGCAATTTTCGTTGACTCAGTCAAAATCTTCCGAGAGTGCTTTAGATGCACTTCCGTGTAAGTAGAGTTCAATATTTTTTCAACCATACTTTCCACTAGCCTGTTGACGTTGATGTTGACATTAGCTTTCAACGTTTCACTAATGCCGCCAACAAGCTTCTCTGACCGCAGTTTCGTGTAAACAGTTTGATTTGGTTTGCAGGCTGTAGATATGTCCGATTTGAACACCATTGAGCGCCAAACAAACACATTCAATTCCGAAGGAATGCTACAAACAAAAAATATAAAATTATGTTAAAAAAAGGTAAAACGGTTTTCATGAATCGTATGTAGAAGCGTTTGATTAATTACATACCTGCGTTTGTTGGCCTTTGCACACAGTGAATTATGTAGTACAGCCCCTATGCGAAAATGGTTGAAGGCGATGTAGGTGAATAGTAGATAAAATAACATAGACATACATATTCCGCTTAAAAGAATAGATAAAACGATTGAAATTAATATTTTTGTTGAGAACACCGTTTTGACTGTCTTACATTTTTATCAATTTTGCAGCCTTTGTTTTTTGGTTTGCTTTGCCACTACATCTCAATATCAATGCAAATAATGAGCACATCAAAATCTACAAAGTTTTCAATAGTGTCCTTAGAAGTATTTCACATTTATGAAATTAACAAACACTTATGGATAACATAGCAAGACATTTGCCTAACAAGACGTTTCGTATTCATACGATAGTTACCAACAAAGACACGATCCACAAGATGAGTCCAGTCAATTTAATTGCTATTGGAACCGACGATGAAGTATAGTGCCATATATCAAATGCGGTTTTTTTCAAATTGTGGTATAAGCCTCGTAAGGTATTTCCTTTTTAAATACATCAATTGAATTGCAAAGGATTTGAAAATTGCAAACTGCACTCACCTTGAAACTGTAAAAAATCGTTTAGATCCTGTGAACTATTTGCAACATTTCGCTTCACCGTATTAACCAGTGTTTGTGGTATCCGTTGAATTGTAACGTAGCGTGCCGATATCTCATGAACTACACGCAGTAAAGTCTTTAGAATCAGGCCCTTACTTGTCAGCTAAAAAATATTTTGTATACAATCGTTAAAAGTAATTATCCATTAGCCGATCTCAATAACAAGTTCTTAATTAGCGACAACTTTCTTCAGTAACTACTATCGAAAGTTTTCGAAGGTTAATTAATGTTAATTGTTTTGTTGGATTGTTTTTGAAATGTAATTTTCTTAACATTACATCAAATCATGATACTTAGCAAAAGTAGTTAAATAATAATGATCAACATTAAAATATGAAATATATATATTATATATATGTATATATTATATATATGATATATGTATATATATGTATATATTTTTGTTTGTGTATATATACAAACTAGTGTCCGACCGAATATTCGGTTTCGGTTTCTGTTTGGCCCAAAAAAGTGGTTTCGGTTTCAGTTTCGTCCAAAAAATGCCCGAACGGCCGAAACCGAAACATTCTAAAATATTTTTTATATTTCATTGTGTAGCGAGTGAACAGCTATTTAGTGCAGCCGAGCAGATCTATAGTGAAAGGATGAGGAGGAGAATTTAGATGCCACCAATGTAAATAAACTTATTTTTTTTAGACTAAAATATTAAATTAATTAATAATATTCAAAATTAAATATTTTGAATATTAGCTTGTTTATTGCTTGATGTGGTGATTTTTATTTCAACTAGAAAGTGTCGGTTTCGGCCGAATATTAAAAAAAAAACCAAAAATTCGGTTTCGGCCCAAAAAAGTGGTTTCGATCGGACACTAATACAAACATACATACATATATATATATATGACGTCTTGTATATTAACTTACTGTGTGCACTTGTAAAGCTCCCGTTTTAAATAATTTGACATCGCTCTCGACTAAAACCGTCTTGCCATTACTTGAGGCTTTCAAAAGCTGCGTCACATTACGGTAAAGAAATCGCAAATCTACATGAAGTCAAGCAGTAAATTTATATGGACCTTAACATGCAAGCAACAAATGCACTCATAACACAATCATACAATCTAATAGTTGTATATCACTTTGCCGCAGCACACCGACGTCTTCTTCAATGTCCACAATCAATGTTTCAATTTCATTTCGCTTCAAGAGAAAATTTTCGGTTTTTTTCAACTTCTTGGCTTCCATATTATCACGGAACAGGCCAAGCCTCCTCGAAATTAAAGCTAGAAATAATCATTGTTTATTGGGAAAGCTGATCACTTTATCAATTTACCCTCCATGGATTTCTTGAAATTCTCCTGAAATTCATGATAATTTCGAACTAGAACGTGATTCATTTGGTTGGATACATCATTCGCAAACACTCGTGATCGTGAACTAGCCACGGAAGTATATTTAAAAAGACCTATATTGCAGAAAATGGCAATCACCAATCCGCATCTGTTGAAGACATAAAACCCATTTTCATGCATTGGCAATATTCAATACATTCTATCGCCATAGCACTGCAGCCAGCATTTGTAATCGTGAAAGACTCTTGGATGGAAGGGAGCTATAAAATTGATCTTCTACACGCTTAGTCTCTAATAGACAAAATGCATTCTCTCGAATAAACTTGTCGGAAGAAGTCTTTAGAAAAGAGAAAGAGTCATGAAACTTGCATAGAGCTTCAAAATGTTTACCAAGAAAAACCTGGAGAATTTGAAATCGCCCAAGGATCAGCCACACTAGCAAATGGTGATCTATTACGATTTACTTGTCAGACAATCTCTCGAAACGACCCGCTGGAATTCATTGTTAGGATAGTAAAATGTAATTTGAATGTTAGTGTAATCTAGAAGACAAAAGCGGAAGTCGCACTCTCAACGCGCGCCGACCAAATATTCTTAAAATGCTAGCTGCGGCAACGTTGTGCAAAACTTACCCTAGAAGAATGATGCTAAAGAATAGAATTACATTCAGACATAGTTCGCATTTCTTACTGCATTTACGTCCTCCTGCTGCATTTCCAGAGCGCTGCTTTCGGCAACAGCAAACCCTCAATTTCTTGCAGATATAAAACACACTAAATGGACGACACTCGGACCGATTGAGCAACGCACAGTAAGTCGTTATTTATCACTTACATGCATATGGTCACTAAAACTGCCAGAGCCAGCATAAATTGTAAAACCGGAAACGTCCGAATCAGGTCGAGCCATGTGTAGTCGCCTGCAATTGAAGTGGACGGGAAACAAGTATCAATGCCACACACATGCCATACTGTTGTATCAGACAACTTCTAAATGCGCTGACTTGTGGTAATGTCCTTGGTACCAAACTCATCGACCATTCTTCTTATGACACCCTGAAACATCAGGACACCACAATCTCTGATTTCGGTCTGGCTGCCTCTTGGCAGTGGAGAGAATATTGAAGAGTTCATAACAGCAATTTTCTGACAACACTTGTGAAGATTATTACAGCAATACCAAGAGATGTATTTCCAATAAGTAGACACAATTTTCACAAATTTCAAATCTTGTATTCGTTTTAATGGTGTAAAAAGCATATGTATGCTAGAGTGAAATTACACTATGGTGTACCTGTAAATCATAATCAACCAGACCAGAGTGGTATCATACACAATATTCTCCCTTTCGATTTCTTCTCTCTATTTCGTTAGCATGAATTAAAGTAGGGTTTATACGCAGAGATATGCGAAGAATATTCCTTATTCCGAGGTTTAGCCTCTATCCTACCCGTTGGTGCGTGTCGCAAAGACTAGAAGAATACGGCGGATATAAAGTGTAGTCAAACCTGTCGAAATATAGACCGTCAAACGACCCGTGTAACGGTCTGCAAAGGCAAAGTCGATACTGCTCGCGCAGGTTTCATCCCAAACCAGAGACGGCTTTCAATAAATCTAGAAAAATTAAACATGCATTTGATTTTGTAAACAATATAAATTATTGTGAGCAATGTGAATTTTCATGACAACCAAACCAAAAAATTCATTAGCAGCATTCTAAACGGATGAAGATCCGATTTGCACACGAAATCATAAAGCTGCTGATTAGTGAACTACAATCCAGTCCTTATTATACACCATTATACATAAATATTGCTGTGCTGCTCCCTTCAAACTATACTATGAAATGCCACTCCAACAAACTTATTGAACACTTTCCACCGATCGTTTACTCTGACCTTTCGTGTAAGTTGATCTCTGTTCTAAGCAGCCCCTCTTGGGAAAAACGCTTTAAGGCTTGTATTGACATTGACTGCACGAACACAGGCAAGGCGGTGATGCGGATGTAGGTATGCGATGGCATATACACGCTGCGTCGTTGCAATTCGGTGAAGCACATCCATATCCCCTTGAGGGTTCTACACTTATGATTCGAGTAGTTGTGCGAGTAGTTCTGCGCTGGATCCTTACAAGGTTAACAATTATATAGAAAAAAAGTTAAATTTGTATAAACGATTTGACTCAACAGCGTGGTGACTTACATTGTGCTTTGCCTTATTGCACTTGCCAACAGATAGCCCAGGATGATGATCGGCACAAAAGTGAAAAGCACCACAAATACACCAACCCAAAATCCATTCTGTAAATTCAAATCAAATTTACAAACTGCACGTAAAAATTCTTTTTGAATAGCAAATGCGTGTTACAATCTCAAACTAATTTAATCAATTGTAAAATCGGCTCTAGTACAAACTATGTCTATTCAAATTTGAATTGCAGCTAATAATAATAATGAATTGCGGTAATAACGTCTCCAAGCACAAGTAACATGTAGACTGTAGTCCAACACCCGACAGTCGAAAATATATAGATATAAATATATTTACATACATACATAGTCGTACTGTTTCTTTTATTTTGTTTACTTCAATAGAAAACTAAAATTGAAATAGACATGTTCAAGTCAAAATGTTTCCTAAATCTTTGTTATAAAGTGTTTTCATTATTAATTTTCAGTAAACATTCAGCCCTGTTCCAGAATCCGAATCGGATCGGAAATGAATTTGATTCCGACCGTCGCACAATGGGGTAAACATGTCAAAAACCCGCGCATTACGGCTAATCTTAAAGTTACGGGCCCAACTTTTTTTTTGGTTGTTTCGTAATCTGCATGCATGTAGTAATCAGAAAACGCTTTTTGCATGTAAATTGAACTAAAACTGGCTGCTATATAGCCATTCAAAGTTGGGTGTTTTTATACTCAATTTCATTTTGTCGACGCAACTTTTTTGATGGGTGTGCTAAAATCTCAATAAAATCGTTGTTTATAAATATAATCAAATAATTTTTAGTACGTATAATAAGCATATTCCTATAATGAATTTGACATATAATTCTTTTACATGACACATTTTCTTGTAAAGATATAAGTTCTCAAAGTTTGGGCAAAAAGGACGATTTTTTAGGAAAATGTCCTACTTTCGTGGTGTATAACTTTTATGGATAATCATGGATAATCGAAAATCTTTAGGGAAGGTGAGTAGGAACCTTCATAAAAAAAATGATACCCAACTTGTCTGCGGAAAGCTGCGGAATGGTTGGATTTTTGGACTTTTATTCACTTCTCCTAGTAAGAAAATAAATATATTAGAACCGAAAACTTTTTAACGCGCGTATGGGTCGGTACGTTTATAACACTTGGTGCATATATATAGTATTAAAAAAAATAAATAAAGTAAAAATAGATGTGATTTATCACCTGAATTAATAAATATGCTAAAATAAAACATTTTTTATCAATTTTTCGGGCTGGTACGTAGGATGATTCTCGAAAAAGGCAATATATTTCAATAAAACTTTGTAAAGAATTTACAAGTGGCATAACTAAACTCTGACGTAAAAATGGGCATGGTACGCCCACTTTTAAGTAGGGTTGCCATATAAGCATACTTTGTTAAATTGGAAAAATGTATTATATTTATATATTAACCAACTTCATCTGCACTTTTGTGGTTATTTATAACGGTAAGTGGGGGTGGGAAGTACCATTAACCCGTTATGAGCCGTATCAACCCATATAAAATGTTTTTTGTTTAAATACGAGTTACCCTACATGTATGTGTTTTATATGGGTGTTTTATGAAAGGAGGCGAAAAATCGGGGCGTGGCTACAATCCAGAGTATTCATAAGTCAGTTTGGGTAGATGTAAATACTATAACTTTGGTTTTGTTTTTACTAATGAAGATTTTAAAAATGCCTAATTGCCGACTGTAGGGTGCCGATGCACGGTACAATAAATAAAATAAAATTATGGTGGACAAATCTCTGAAGAGTCCTGAAGGAGATGTCCAAATTTGAGGTATTTATCTTTAACCGTATAGATACTACAGCATAAAATAGGCAATGCGCGGGTTTTTGGCATGTTTACCCCATTGTGCGTCGGTGTTCTACATTCCGATTATCGGAAATATTTTCCGATGCAGCCCTGTTCTCAAATCCGATTAAGTTCGAAAGAATTTGAATCGGAAGTTTGGTGTTCTGCATTCCGATTGTCGGAAATTGTTGTCAAAAATATTCCGTTAAACAAAAAGCTGGTGGAATTGAAATCGGAAAGCAGCAAAACGAAAGCAAACAACGAAAATGTAAGCAAATAAATTAAACATCGTGTTTAATAAAACTAATAAATTAATTTTTAATCAGGGGAAAGCATAAGACTGCTGACCAGAGCAAAATGCTCTAGGATTTTATGGAGGAGAATGCGGACATCGTGAAAGGTTTCTGCAAAGGCGACAAACTCGAATTTGAAAATAAGTGGAAGCATTTAACGCAGTCGCTGGACGGGCAAGGACCACCAACAAAAAGTGTAACGGAGTGGAAAAAGGTGAGAAGTAAATCAAATCAATTCATTGTGTAAAATTTTCTTCAATCATACCCCTGGGTTGATTGAAAAAGTGAGGTAAGAAGGAAACTGGCACATAATGGAGGAGAAGCTTTAGCGACCAGCGGTGGACCTTTTAAGAAGCACAAACTTTCCGAAATGGAAGAGGCGGTTGCCTTTTCTACCGATCGTTGATAGCCTCCTTCGGCAAGAAATCGCAAAGCCGTCGCCAATTTCAATTCTGGCGGGATGGAGCATTGCCGGAAAAATGGTTTCACTTCGGTCAAGATCACGTTGAATGCTGCTTTGTTAAGGCGGTACTGAGCAATAAACCTTAAATAGGAAATTTTGAACAAGGTGTGTTTAATTTGCTAACAACGGATTCGAAATAAACTTCGAATGTGACAATTCCGTTCGGATTGAAGAACACCTCTGCAAATCGGAATCGGATTTCATTTCGATTCCGATTCGGATTCTGGAACAGGGCTGATTACTACGTTTCAAGAGATTGGAGACAGAGAGATTGTATTGTATCCAAAAAGTAAGAACTTAAAGAAAATTTACCACTAAAGATATCAAACAATTGCACGGGTTAGAGTTGGCATCTTTCTTCCGACTTCTCGGCGCAAAATTGCACAGTCCAACTTTTGTTTTTAACGCATCGTTTGCCATGTTAACATAATACCTAAACTGCGCCATATACAAACTAACCAAGCCCTCGTGTATAGAATCCAAAAGCGACTTGAACTCAATATCGTAGAATTTTAACATTTCATCAATTTCATTGAAATAAGTCTGTATTTCGATGTCGATGTCATCCGAAAAAAAACTGGCGATTTTCGTGCACATATTTATCAAGTTTTCCATTCGTACTAACATTTCCGATGGGATCGTCTCATTCATAATATCACGCAAATAGTTTAGATTGCACATCATCAGATCTTTTCTAGTCTGTTTATCGTAAGGCCCTGCTTGATCAGTTGACAACCGATTTGTGACAAATTCGGCTACCGTGTCATGCACGCTGCGTAAAAAAGTTAAATTCATGTCGGCTTGTATACCGGCGCAAATCTGGCCTTTTTG
This sequence comes from Melieria picta, assembly GCA_964056695.1. Taxonomy (NCBI): domain Eukaryota; kingdom Metazoa; phylum Arthropoda; class Insecta; order Diptera; family Ulidiidae; genus Melieria; species Melieria picta. The sequence goes on from OZ057399.1 coordinate 21,602,298, forward strand.
GAACGTTTTCGCTATTTCCACTGCGTCCGCTATTATGTCATGTGAATTTTTGACGTACACATGCTTATAGGTGATGTTGGAAATTTTGTTAACCAGACTATTAACAAAGATATTGAAGTCATTTCTACTTTTTGGCTTTGCGTTAATGTCAGCAACATAATTTCTGGACCGAAACACTGTGTAAAGAGTTTCATTTTCCATACAATTGGAAAGTATGTCAGATTTGAACGGCAACGACTTCTTTCCAAACACATTAAGTTCAGCCACAATACTATAAAATATGTACAACACGGGGAAAATGTTTGAGTTTATATTAAAAGGAATATGAGTAAAATACTTAGTTTTACCAATTTTCGTATATGTATAGGGTGTTTTTTTTAGAGGTTTGTTTTTCGAATAGAGATAAAACTGGCATTTTGTGGTCAAATCTGGCAACTCTAATGTCATTTATGTTCAGTTTGGTTTGCCATTTCATCATGAACAGGTTGACAAAAGAACAACGCTTGCAAATCGTGCAAATTTATTTCGAAAATAATGGTTCAGTTCGCGAAGTTTACCGCAAGCTCCGTCCATTTTATGGTCGACATAATCGTCCATCAGAGCAATTAATTCGGTTAACCATGGGTCGTTTTCGCACTACGTTTACTCTATGTGATAATACGCATCCGCAGAGACGTCGAACAGTGCGCACCGAAGAAACAATTGCCGCTGTAGAGCAAAATGTTGAAGAGGACCCGAATGGATCGATTCGCCACCGTGCACAGCAATTGGAGCTTTGTCCATCAACTTTATGGAAGATTTTGCGCAACATGAATGTGGATGAGTTGTGGTTCCAACAAGACGGCGCTACATGCCACACAGCGCACGTCACAATCGATTTATTGAAGGAAACATTCGATGAGCGCATAATTTCGCGGAATGGACCTGTCAATTGGCCACCAAGATCGTGTGATTTGACACCATTGGATTATTTTCTTTGGGGATATGTGAAGTCGCTCGTCTACGCCAACAAACCAGAAACGTTAGGGGACTTGGAAGCCAACATTCGTGGCGTTATTGCCGACATACGGTCCCAAATGCTCGAAAAAGTGGTTGAAAATTGGACCTGTAGAATTGGCTTTATTCGAGCCAGCCGCGGCGGCCACATGCCCGAAATCATATTTAAACATTAATGGCATAAAATTATCCTTCCAATAAAGCCAAATTGATGGACATTAAAACGATTTTCTTGTGTTTTATTTCAATTCGAAGTTCTATACCTCTAAAAAAAACACCCTATACATATGTATGTATTTATGAAAAATATTTCAAACATTGTTAATTATTTGACTGTTCAGTTTCATTATAAGTGGATAAAAACATCAATATGGATACGTAATGAACGACAGTGTTTGAGATTTATTACCGTCACAGCCAGGTACACCTTTCGGAGTAACAGTATTTTGTTAACTTTAAACCCGTCCTTAAGGCTCCCCTAGCTGACTTCATGAACAAATAATATTTGTATATTTTTATAGCTATCCTCTTATAGTACATTAATATATCATATATGTATATATATTAGAAATCGAAAGTATCTCTTATGGCAAGACAAAATTGAATGGAGTGTACACAGTACAGAGCGCTTAAAGTTGAAAACTCGTACAATATTAGAATTCGATATTTAATATATAGGGGAATTCTTTGTAATGTGCCACCCCATGGCTTTTTTGCGTATAACTCGTTAGAAAATTAACTTATCGCCAATGTTAATAGTTACACCGTTGGAAAGAGGGTTTAAAGAGCTATGATCCAAGGAAACACCTCATTTGAAGTATTCGTAAATACTAATTTTACAGCCAATTTCCCAAAGTGTTAAAAATTTACACCCTAAAATTTTTTTATGTAAAGTGCCACCCCCTAAAAAATCGCTAAAAACGTAGAAATCTCAAGTGAAAATGCATGATTTAGAAAATTTATGAAAGATTATTCAATTTAATTTGAATTGAATAGAAAATGACCGAAAGCAAAATGCATATTGAATGGTAACGAATAAAACGAATAATTATATAGAAATTAATAAACAAAACTGAACTAATTTATTCCTTATGATAGGATTAGACAAAAATTTACTAAGAACACTTTAAATTCATTTTAATGACGACTCCGAGCAACAAAAAGTCATTTTACCGATATAGGATCACAAAACAATGAAAAAAAGGGGTGGCACTTTACAAAGAAAAAAAGGTGGCACTTTACATTTTCACGCCATTTTGGAAATCATTGAATAAATGCTCTCCTCTTACGATATGTTCGGATATCATATGGGATTATGAAAAAGCATTAAAAACTAAGTCCAACACTGATATTTACTTTAGTATTTTACACGTATTTGATTTATTTTTCAGCACATGAAAAACCTTCAGTTTTAATTTTTAAGTTTTTTCTTAACCAAATTTTACACATTTTTTTACCAAGACCGTGATATTGCGTCTGTTCCCTCAAAAACCACATTAAAATTTATGTTGTCATATATACTTTAAATTACGGTAGGAATTTTTTTGCTTGGATTGCTGGAACGTCAAAATCGAGCAGGGGTGGCACCTTACAAAGAATTCCCCTAATAGTTTGAAGTATACCATCAGTTTGGATGCGATATTGAATTATTGTGTACATGAAAGATTTCTGTCATAACCGAATTTTTGACGTTTACGTACCTGGCGCCCCGTGGCTTCGTGCATTTCGATTTTTGTAACTCCAAACCCTTGGAAAAATGCATGCCTGCTATTGTGGCAATTGCCGCATACAGCAACGCAATCGCAAGTACTGTCCTTGAAATTTAGAAAGTCTGCATAATGTGAGATGTTCAGCTAAAATCACTTCCGGTCAGAGCTTACCTTGTCAGTAAGGCCGCTGTGTTGAAACCGCAACACACAGCCGTCAGCAGAACCGTCAGTAAGCTTATTAGAATCTAAAAGATAGTTAGCTCGATTTACTTCAAATAATACATTTTCTAGTCAGCACAAAAAGACTTGAGTTTTGCACGAATACATACCAGACTTATTACAACACACACAACAAGGCCACCATAACGGAGCACAACAGGGACATTGTCAATGGAATTATCAGTGTTCCTTAGTTTTTCAATCACACGCTCCATACCACGGTATATTTTTGCAAAGTTGTTCCCTGTTGACGTCATACATTTTTTCATAGAAGCCCTTATAATTTCTGGTGGCACTCACCATTAGATTTTGTAAACCGTTTTATGCTGCCTGAATTATTTAAAAAAATGTTCTTAACCTCATTAGCTATCGTATTAGGTATACGAGAACTGGCGGTGTGATGCTGAGAAATCTCGTGAATTATGTGCTGTAAATGTTTTAGTACAACCTCAGTGAATGAGAGCTAAAACGAAATTAAAAAACCTTTAAGTTAACCTTGAAAAAAATGCAATACAATGCAACTTCTTACAACTAACAATCGTGCATTCAAGTCCCGACCCGGATAATACGAAAAAGATACTTTGGGTCGATTCCACTAATCGGTTGTTAAAGCCTAAATAGATGCGTGTACGATATGAGAAACAGGCATGTGGGTTTTGCACTAAATTCATAGTGCACTATGCTTTTCATTACCACTAAATACATTTAGTAACCACTAAACACTAACTTTATTTAGTGACAGTGGTAAAAAGTACCACAAAAAACAAATTAGTGGAAGAAAATTGCACTACCACTAATTAAAGACAGTGTTTAGTGGAAAAAATTCAACTATCACTAAATTTATTTAGTGGCAGACCTCGTAGTGGTTGTGGTAGTGGATTTTAGTGCAAACCCCCATGTCTAATGAGAAGTACATGTGAGAGTTGTAAACGTGGTCAATCCACCGTGGAGTAGCTTGCCCATTTACTAGTCTATGCGACAACATTTCTACGAAAATCTTTAAGAACAACAATGCGATCCTCTAATAAGTGTGGATAGATTGTAGTCCACATACCGTATGAAAGTGCAACATTCTCATTTTCAAATACTTGATATTGCTCGCCACCAGGACGTATTTTCCAGGGTCAGATACCTCCAGGAGCATGGTTTCGTTGCGATAGAAAATTCGCATGTCTGCACGTAATCAAGCAAATAATTCATTGCAACGCATCGATATATCACAGCCTTACCGTCTTGCAATTTTATGCCTGTATGTTGCAGCGCGTTGACGTCATCTACGATATTCGCAATCAATGCTTCAAATTCATCTCGCTTCAAAAGGAAGCTTTCTGTTTTCTTAAAACTACTCGAATTAACACGTTCACGAAAGTGCGTGAGCGTATCCGCAACGAAGTCTGTAAACGGTCGCACATAGGCTTTATTGACGTCTACATGCACAAAGTCGGATCTGCTTACTATCCACTAGATGCTTGAAATGGTCCTCGAACTCGTAATAGTTTTTGATTAACACGTGATTGATTTGCTCCGATGTGTCGTCCAGAAATGAGCGGGAGGACCAAGAGAAATTGTTCGTCGAATATTGGCGCAACTTGGCATTGCAAGCGATGGCAATCCACAGGCCAAATCTGCAAAAAAATATAAATATGCGAAAATAACTAACTTTTTCTCCATAAGTATAAGTTATAAAGTTAGTATAGTATAATAACTTTGAGATTTTTGAGAAACTCCACGTACTGAAATGACAAAATTGCACAAAACTGCTGGTACGAAAGATGGCCAGTTAAGTATAGCCGCGGTACCTTTGCACAAACATTGAATTCTTTTCGTGAAACTCACCCTGCCGTTAGTATCAAAGGAACCAGCAAAAAACCTAAACATCTTCGAAACCTCTGCGCTATCCGCATTGTAGATCGTCTGGGAATACGCACATTGTCGCTTTGGTCGCTTATTAGTTGGCAAATGCAAACAAAAATCCTGTATAAATAACAAAAGTTGAGAGGCGTTGAGACAGCAGCAATGCCACTTACCCTCCGAGCGTCACCGACACTGACAGTATTACTATGGCCCGCAAAAGAACATATTCACTAATTAAGTTCAACATGTCATATTTATCTGCGAATTAAAGCAAAAAAAAAAACACCCCTACAGCATACTTTTTCGCAACTATCCTTTTTTAAAACTTGCCTTACCTGGTGGCATTTTCTTGGTGGCAAAGTAATTATCAACAATTCCGACGATTATTCGATGCGTTGAACTGTCGCAATCTGATACCAACTGTGCTCTGGCCACACGTCTCGGCACAGGCGAAAATAGTGTGGAATTCATATCAATTCGTAAGTAGTATAGAGTGCTGGTTGGTACGTATTCTAAACTACTCGATTAGTATTCCTGGCAATGATGTGTAACATATAATAGACTATTTCATTTCTTATATCAAAATAAAACAATTCAAGAAAAAATACAGCTCCACAGTTTTCAAAATTTGTATTTATTTTTATTCAAAAATGAAAGATAAAAAACAAAAAAAATACACATGATAAATGAATGAATACAAACATAACCCATAGTAAAACAATACGATACATGCCCATAAAATACACAATCGTTTTAAGAATTCTGTAAGCCAAGTTCCTCAAATGCATTAATGTAAGTCTTTACGAGAATCTAGCAGTAATGAATTCGATGTTTCAACCTGTATATGATGCATAATTCTTCATGTATATGATGAAAGATTTCGCTGGAGGATATTTTCACATTTACGGGATTTTATAGTTTTGGGATTTTTAGTTAAGTTCAGTTAATTGCCTACGTTATCGTTTTGCTTTCCAATTAAAATTAAATTCAATTAATTAATACTAAAATATCATTAACAATTTTCACCAGAAATATGTGGCATGTAACGCGTTAAAAAGACGGCAGCTGTTGAGATATTAAAGACAAAATTACAGACACTTGTATTTTCAAGCGCATAGTAGCTCAGCTGGCTTAAATGTGACGCTCGAACCCAGATTCAAGACTCCGTTGCACAGACAACAATTTTTCTTCGGCGGCTGTCCTCTCAGCAGGAAATGGCAAACCTCTGAGAGTAAAAAGGCCCATGAAAAGGCTCCCAACTCGCCGTTCGGAATCGGATAAAACTGTAGGTCCCTTCCAACCTTGTAAAAATTCGCACACAGAACACGGATGGCTGCGGGTTGCTTAGTCTCGTAATCGGGCTGTCGTGCCAGTCAATTATTATTATTATTATTAGTCTTCACTTTAATAAATTCCCACTAAGTGCAGTAAAAAACGATTCTTGGCAAATTTAATTAAAACATTGCAATGAATTTATAAGATATTATTGTATGAGCTTGATTGATTCGAGCTCTTGCAATTTGATTAAGCAATCAAAAATACATTTAATAATTAGTCTTAGTTTGTACAAAAAAGACAATGTATAACTCAGATCGTATTGACATAATACAAAAACCCAAAAGATGTATTTTGACTAAGTTGAAATTTGAATTCGTCGTGAACGAATGCTTGCTGATTGTAAAACATTTTCACGTTCCAGAACTTCGCAGTTGATTTTTTACTTCAGCTGGGTTTTTCAAGAAATCACGTATAATTTGAGGGAAGAACCATGATTATTGCTAAGCAATTTCAAACTCGACTTTTGCATGATTGACAACTTTTATGTTTCTTTGATAGACACCCTTCATTTGTTGTAAACAATCAGTATACAAACGCAAACGAATCCAATGAATTAACCTCGGTTTTGAGCAAACTTGGTCCCCTTTGTTTTTGTGTCGCTGAAGACCATTGACTATTACTACGCGCGTTTGTGGCATTGGTGACTCTTTTCTTTGTTTGATACGTAGCAATTTCTTTTTAACCTTCAAAAATTTCGGTATACTCTCAAATGGATTCAACTTGCTTCTTTTCTTGAAAGATGACTCTTGACTATGGCTCGACAACTTCGTCTTCTGCTCTTGTATGATATGCGACGTTTTTGTTGGTACTATCAGAGATGCTTGAGCGTTGTCTAACAAATTCGACTCTTTTACAGCAGGTAATGACGTTGTGCGATGGACAGTCTTTGGGTGTCCAATGTCATATGACTTTTCTAATACAGAGGACCCGCCTTTTTTGCGGTCCGATTTTGAAATCACTGGATCCGATTTCTGTTTTTGTACCACAAATGATATTTTCTTTTTCTTGACACGAAGTGTTTTGTTTGGCCGTTTATTTTTTTCGAATGAATTCAAGTCTTGTGTTTTCGTAGGCGTGGGCTGTCGACTATTGGCGGTTGAATCCATTTGCTTGTTCATAATAGACGCCTTATTTCTTTTGGTCACAGGAGGTTCCTGTTTATCCATCATATAAGGCTGTCGACTATGGCCTGGCGATGTTGAAAACTTCTTTCGTACGATATGCGTTGTATGTTGCTTCTGGGTAGACGATTTCTCCTTTTCAGCCACAGAGGATGTTCTGTTTCTACAAGGACTATTTGGATGGCTTTTTCTAATTAAAGAAGACAATTCATTATTATTAATTATGATTCTGAGCCGAATCAGGTCTTACAGAGATTTAGGTTTACTATCAGGTATATTTGACTTGAGCTTATCCTTGGCAGGAGAACTTTCCTTATAGTTAGACGTTTCTGATGTATCTTTTTGTGGGTTAGTCGACTTTTCCAGCACTTTGACGACTGTCTCGATCGGTGCTTGTTTCACACCTATAGATGACGAAGATGGTGCTTGAATATTCTGCAGGGGTTTCGTGTCTGTTCCATTCAATTTCAATTTCGACTTAAGTATTTGCTTGACAGAAGACGCTTGTTCATTCTGTTCAACTATAGGAGACGATGTTTGTGTCCCTATAGGAGACGATGTTTGTGTCCCTATAGCAGACGATATTACTTCTTTATGTTTTCGATCATTGAGATGCGTCTCTGTTTTATCACTTGCTTTCCCATATGAGAGACTGATAGAAAATTTTGTTGGCTTTACTTGATTAGACAGATAGTCTAATGTTATAACTTGTTTCTTAGACAAGCTGGTTGGTACTTTTTGTAAATCAACTGCCCCTGACTTTTTTTTGGTCAGAAGGGCTTACATTATTATCAACGAGCGATATCTGGCTGACCTCATTTGCACGTGATTTTGGTGTTGAGTTCTTATTGACGGAGGATCCATCTGTAGCCATGCTTGATGTTGAAGGCAGTTCTTGGCTTTTACTCGGAGATCTCTTGATTTCCGTAGGTAAAGGTAACTTGTCTTCATCTTGGCCAGCCGCTGATATCGTTTCATGTGACCTAGTTTGAAAAACTTTGTCAGATCAGAACAAACTTGCCACAAGCACATACGTTACATCTGTTTCTCTCAAAGTGTGTTTGCTACTTGATGCCATACATGATTGTTCGCATTCGTCAACCGTAGGATTAACTGACCTGGTGTAAAAAATAATGATTAAGGAGAAATAAATTTCGGAACAAATGCAGTATAGCGAACCCTCATGAAAAAACAGGAAAGTTGGACTATATAGAGCTTATTTTCGTAAATCTAACAAATTAAAAATTTTGCCTGGGAAAATATTTCTGCACTCAAATACCTTTTGTGTGGCCGGCCTTCGGCCGATCTTCAAAAAAATAACCCTCATGAGAGTAACTAGGGCATCGGGATCAGTAAAGTGTTTACAGTATTTTTGTATTCAAATCCTATGATTGTAAAAGATCGCGCCTAAGCAATAATCTTCATAAGCGCCATTTCAATATTGCAAACATATGCTTTTAACTCAATTTAAATTTAAATATAATAGCAAAAACAATAAAAATATCAAATGTTTTATATTACATTGTAACGGAAATTCCACAGGCTACAAAATGGTTAGAAACTTTGTATACCTTAATAATGGGTTTTTTCGAGAAAAAAGTCGGTTTTTGAAAAATGTGTACAAAAAAAAATATTTTTCGCTTAAAGCTTCTTATCAGTTCATATTACATATCTAATGATGTGCATTAATAGAAAGGTATGCAAAAGGCCTTTCATTTGATATCCATATCGCGTAAATCGATTGAGAATTGATTGACTTATTTTAGAACCAACTTTGAACTTTGACCCCAAGCCACGCCTTTTGTGGGAATTTCCCAGGAAAATTTTTTAATTCCTTAGATTCAGGAGCCAAAAATGTATGTAACATACTTATTTATTTTTTTCATGAGAGTTCGCTATACTGCATTTATGCCTAAATTTCTAAATAAAAAAATTGGATCTGAATTTTACCTCATTTCGCGTGTTGTATCACTTCCCGATGAAGTGGGTTTAAGCGTCAAAGAAAGTAATTTTGTTTCCAAGTTCTTAATGTCGGAGGATCCTTCTGTTCTGATAGCAGATGATGCAGCCATGCTTGATGTGGAATCCATTTTGCCGCCTTCATACCGAGGTAAGCCAGCTTTTGTAGCTAAGCTAGCTGGCATTGGACCAGGCAACCAGATGACCTGGTTGCAAAAACTATATTAGTTCGGTATAAAACTGTTACAAGCACACGCGTTCCATAAGTTTTTGGCGAAGTGGGATTCTGCTTTTTATGACTCACAAAGGATCGGAATTTTGTTGCCAAGTTCTTAATGATGAAGGATTCTTTTGTTCTGATAGCAGACGACGTAGCCATGCTTGTTGTGGAACATAATTTTGATGCTGAGTTCTTAATGGCGGAGGTTACGTCTGTTTTAATAGCAGACGATGTGGCCATGCTTGATGTGGAACCCAGTGTGTCGCTTTCGGAAATCTTTCAATCTTCAATGGCATGTACAATCCCTTTCGCGGCAATCCGGTTCACATTCGTAATCTCTTGAGGTATGATCAGCTATGAATGTGAAAAGATTTCTGCGCTGGATCCTAACAAGGTTAACAATTATATAGAAAATAAGTTAAATTTGTATAAACGATTTGGCTCAACAGCGTGGTGACTTACCTTCTGCCTCCCCTTATTGCACATATCAACAGAGAACCCACGATGATGATCGGCACAAAAGTGAAAAGCACCAGAAATACACCAACCCAAAATCCATTCTGTAAATTCAAACCAAATTTGCAACCTGCACGTAAAAATTCTTTTTGAATAGCAAATGCGTGTTACAATATCAAACTAATTTAATCAATTGTAAAATCGGCTCTAGTACAAACTATGTCTATTCAAATTTGAATTACAGCTAATAATACAAATTAATTGCGCTAATAACGTATCCAAGCAAAAGTAACATATAGATCGTAGTCCAACACCCGACAGTCGAAAATATATAGATATAAATATATTTACATACATACATAGTCGTACTGTTTCTTTTATTTTGTTTTTTCAATAGAAAACTAAAACTGAAATAGACATATTCAAATCAAAATGTTTCCTAAATCTTTGTAATAAAGTGTTTTCATTATTAATTTTCAGTAAACACTACTACGTTTGAAGAGACTTTATGTATTGGATTAGTCCCTCGTATAAAATCAATTTCCAAAAAGTAAGAACTTAAAGAAAATTTACCACTAAATTTGTCAAACATTTGCAGGCTTCAGCTTTGGAAAGTTTCCTCGCACTTCTCGGCGCAAAATTGCACAGTCCAACTTGTGTTGTTAACGCATCGTTTGCCATGTTAACATAATGCCCAAATTGCGCCTTATACAAACTAACCAAGCCATCTCGTATATAATCCATAAGCGTCTTGAACTCAATATCGTAGAATTTTGACATTTCATCAATTTCATTGAAATAAGTCTGTATTTCGATGTCGATGTCACCCGAAAAAAAACTGGCGATTTTCTTGCACTTATTTATCATTTTTCCCATTGTTACTAACATTTTCCATGCGATCGTCTTATTCATAATATCACGCAAATTGTTTAGGTTGCACACCATCAGATCTTCTCTAGTCTGTTTATCGTAAGGGCCTGCTTCATCAGTTGACAACCGAGTTGTGACATATTCCGCTACCTTGTCATGCACGCTGCGTAAAAAAGTTAAATTCAGGTCGCCTTGTATAGCCGTGCAAATTTGGCCTTTTTTGAACCTTTTCGCTACTTCCACTGCGTCCGCTATTATGTCATGTGAATTTTTGACGTACACATTCTTATAGGTGATGTTGGAAATTTTGTCAATTAGACTATTAACAAAGATATTGAAGTCGTTTCTACTTTTTGGCTTTACGTTAATGTCATCAACATAATTTCTGGACCGCATCGCTGTGTAAAGAGTTTCATTTTCCATACAACCGGAAAGTATGTTAGATTTTAGCGGCAACGACTTCTTTTCAAACACATTAAGTTCAGCCATAACACTATATATGTACAACACGGGGAAAATTTTTTAGTTTAAATTAAAAGGAATATGAGCAAAATACTTAGTTTTACCAATTTTCGTATATGTACATTTGTATGTATTTCAAACATTGTTAAGTATTTGACTGTTCAGTTTCCTTATAAGTGGATAAAAACATCAAAATGGATACGTAATGAACGACAGAGAACTATCCGTGTAGGAATACCCCTCTCTATTAAGATTATCTTGGTCGTTTTCTGTGACAGTGTTTGAGATTTATTACCGTCACAGCCAGGTACACCTTTGAGAGTAACAGTATTTTGTTAACTTTAGAGCCGTCCTTAAGGCTCATTAAGGCTTAAGGCTTATTCGAAATATTATGGCAAGACAAAATAGAATGGAGTGTACACGGTACAGAGCGCTAAAAGTTGAAAACTCGTAGAATAAGAGGTGAACCAGAAAAATTTTAGCATTTTTTCGCATCCAGCATACGAAAATGACAAGAGTTAGGAGCCTGGTATTTTCGAGTGAAAGTGTCTATAAATATTGCAGTTTCTTGCTATATTAGTCAATTGCATCTAGGATCTACTTTAGTCAACATGTCCAGCCCGCAAAACCGCTGCCACAAATTAATACTGGACATTTACTTGACTGATAGCGAAGGTTTATTACTTATTATTATTAATTACAACGCGGGAAACTCCATCTACAGAACCGAAGGATCAGGCAGAAAAAAGCGTCCAAGTAACCCAAAAGTGCTGAAAGGATTAGCACATATCGGAATAACCCCACGAGGTCGACTCGAGATGTTGCAGCTGCAGCAGGCACATCACAATCAACTGTGATGCGATATAAGCGAAGTCAAGGATTAAGGACCTACACACAGCAGAAAGTGCCTGACTGGTCGGAAGCAAAAGAAAAAATAGCGAAAACGCCGGCTCGAAAACTTTATGACGATTACGTAACCAAGTTCGATTGCGTCATTCTTGATGATGAAACCTACTGTAAGGCGGACTTCAAGCAGTTGCCTGGGAATGCCTATTTCAATACAATGAATAAGGATGGAACACATAAATTTCCAAAACGCTTCATGGTTTGGCAAGCTATTTGCACCTGCGGTCTACGGAGCAAGGCGTTCATTACGACAGGAACAATTAACTCTAGAATTTATATAGAAGAATGCCTGCAAAAACGCCTTCCGCCATTTATTGAACGGCACAAAGGAACAGTTTTGTTTTGGCCAGACCTAGCGACAAGCCACTACTCCAGGTCAACTATGGAATGGTATAAAGAGAAAATTGTGTCACGGTGGTCCCAAAAGAGGCAAATCCTGCCAAATGCCCGGAACTTCGGCCTATTTAAAGATATTGGGCTATTGCTGAAGCAAACCCTAAGAAAAACAAAAAAGTTTGCAAAAATGATGTACAGTTCCGAAATCGATGGAAGCAAGCCTGTGCAGTAGGCACCGAACGTACAGTCCAGTCCCTAACTAAGAACTTTAAGAAAAATATTAAAAAATTTTGCAACCGCTAATTATATTTCATTAAATTTTTTTGTGAATTAGAGTTTAAGAAATGTATAATAAACTGCAGTTTATTTTAGTAAAATCAGACGATTACTTTTTTATTAATGTGTCTTAAAAAATTCTAAATTTTTTCTGGTTTACCTCTTATTTAAGGACGGTTATAAGGTTAAAAATTGCGGATTTTGTGGAATTCGATATTTAATATGTAATACTTTGAACTATACCATCATTTTGGATGGGATATTGAATTATTGTGTAGATGAAAGATTTCTGTCATAACTGAATTACGTACAAAAACAACTTATACAAAACGTTTGACGTTTACGTACCTGGCGCCCCGTGGCTTCCTGCATTTCGTATTTCGTAACTCCAAACCCTTGGAAAAATGCAGGCCTGCTATTGTGGCAATTGCCGCATACAGCAACATAATCCCAAGTACTGTCCTTGAAATTTTGAAAGTCTGCATAATGTGAGATGTTCAGGTAAAATCAATTCCAGTGAGAGCTTACCTTGCCAGTAAGCCCGATGTGTTGCACTTGCAACACACAGCCGTCTGCACAACCGTCAGTAAGCATATTAGAATCTAAAAGATAGTTAACTTTGTTTAAGTTTCTAGCTCGATTTACTTCAAATAATACATTTTCTAGTCAGCACTTGTGTGCACTATAAATACTCGTATGTACATGTGTAATGGTCTCAATAAGTATGCAAGTTTCTGCTCAAAATTTTCTCGATTTTCAATAGAATGAGAGAACAATTTGATAAGAGTGCCAGTAGTTTATTTACACTTCCTAAATGTCCGAAAAAACAGAAGAGTAAAGATAAAGCGTTATGAAATCGTTTACACTGTGTTTGCTTTCAAAAATCTGAGCAAACGCTCTTGGAGAAAAACTACACGAAAATAGAACGACATTTAAAATATTTATATAATTTATATATAATTTTACTGGCAATAAGAATCTCAGTAATTACAAAAAGAAGGATTTATTGAATATAAATTGTTAATTTGAGTTTTGCACGAATACATACCACACTTATTACAATACACACAACAAGGCCAAAATAACGGAGCAGACCAGGGACCATGGGAAGGTTTTTATTAGGTTTCCTTAGATTTTCAAGCTCACGCCTCATACCATGGTATATTTTTGCAAAGTTGTTCCCTTTGGATGTCATAATTTTTTTCACAGAAGTCCTTATAATTTCTGGTGGTACTCACCATTAGATTTTGTAAACCGTTTTATGTTGCCTGAATTATTAAAAAAAACGTTTTTCACCTCATTAGCTATCGTATGAGGTATCCGAGAACTGACGGTGTGATGCCTAGAAATCTCGTGAATTATCTGCTGTAACTGCTTTAGTACAAGCTCAGTCAATGCAAGCTAAAACGAAATAAAAAAACTTTAAGTTAACCTTAAAAAAAAGGTACTTTGGGTCGATTCCACTAATCGGTTGTTTAAGCCTACATAGATGCGTGTACGATATGAGAAAAAGGCATGCGGGTTTTGCCACCACCACAATGGATTAGCTATGCCCATTTACTAGTCTATGCGACAACATTTCTACGAAAATCTTTAAGAACAACAATGCGATCCGCTAATAAATGTGGATGGATTTTGGTCCACGTACCGCATGAAAGTGCAACATTTTCATTTTCAAATACTTGATATTGCTCGCCACCAGGGCGTATTTTCCGGGGTCAGATACCTCCAGGAGCATGGTTTCGTTGCGATAGAAAATTCGCATGTCTGCACGAAATCAAGCAAATAATTCATTGCAACGCATCGATATATCACAGCCATACCGTCTTGCAATTTTATGCCTGTATGTTGCAGCGCGTTGACGTCATCTTCGATATTCGCAATCAATGCTTCAAATTCATCTCGCTTCAAAAGGAAGCTTTCTGTTTTCTTAAAACTACTCGAATTAACATTTTCACGAAAGTGCGTGAGCGTACCCGCAACGAAGTCTGTAAACGGACGTACATTGGCTTAATTGATGTCTACATGCACAAAGTCAGATCTGCTTACTATCCACTAGATGACTGAAATGGTCCTCGAACTCGTAATAGTTTTTGATTAACACGTGATTGATTTGTTCCGATGTGTCGTCCAGAAATGAGCGGAGTTCAAAAGAGAAATTGTTCGTCGCGTATTGGTGCAACTTGAAATTGCGATCGATGGCAATCCACAGGCCATATCTGCAAAAAATATAAATATGCGAAAATAATTAACTTTTTCTCCATAAGTATAAGTATAAAGTTAGTATAGTATAATAACTTTCAGATTTTTGAGAAACTCCACGTACTGAAATGACAAAATTGCACAGCAATGCAACTTCATTGCACAACACTGCTGGTTCAAAAGATGGCCAGTTAAGTATAGTCGCGGTACCTTTGCACAAACATTGAATTCTTTTCGTGAAACTCACCCTGCCACTATTATCAAACACAGCAGTATTAAACCTAAACATTTTCGACACTTCACCGCATCCCGCATTTCAGATCGTCTGCGTATTACACGACGGGGCATAGGGTCGCCTCGGCCGCGTGTTAGTACCCAAATGCCAATACAAATCCTGTATAAATAACAAAAGTTGAGAGGCGTTGAGACAGCAGCAATGCCACTTACCCTCCGAGCGTCAACAACACTGACAGTATTGCTAGGTACCGCACAAGAACAAATTCATTAATTAAGCTCAATATCTCATATTGATCTGCGAATTAAAGCAAAAAAAAACACCCCTACAGCATACTTTTTCGCAACTGCTCTTTTTGTAAAACTTGCCTTACCTTTTTTCAATTTCTTGGTGCCATATTTTTGAACAACGTATGTGACGAACAGTCGATGGTATGGATGGCCGCACTCTGATCCCGACTTTGCTCTGACCATACGTCTCGGCACAGGCGAAAATAGTGTGGAATTCATATCAATTCGTAAGTAGTATAGAGTGCTGGTTGTTACGTATTCTAAACTACTCTATTAATATTCCTGGCAATGATGTGTAACATATAAAAGACTATTTCATTTCTTATATCAAAATAAAACAATTCAAGAAAAAATACAGCTCCACAGTTTTCAAAATTTGTATTTATTTTTATTCAAAAATGAAAGATAAAAAACAAAAAAAATACACATGATAAATGAATGAATAAAAACATAACCCATAGTAAAACAATACGATACATGCCCATAAAATACACAATCGTTTTAAGAATTCTGTAAGCCAAGTTCCTCAAATGCGTTAATGTAAGTCTTTACGAGAATCTAGCAATAATGAATTCGATGTTTCAACCTGTATATGATGCATAATTCTTCATGTATATGATGAAAGATTTCGCTGGAGGATATTTTGACATTTACGTGATTTTATAGTTTTGGGATTTTTAGTTAAGTTCAGTTAATTGCCTACGTTATTGTTTTGCTTTCCAATTAAAATTCAATTCAATTAATTAATACTAAAATATCATTAACAATTTTCACCAGAAATATGTGACAACCAAATGCGACGCTCGAACCCAGATTCAAGACTCCGTTGCACAGACAACAATTTTTCTTTCGGCGGCTGCCCTCTCAGCAGGAAATGGCAAACCTCTGAGAGTAAAATGGCCCATGAAAAGGCCCCCAACTCGCCGTTCGGAATCGGCATAAAACTGTAGGTCCCTTCCAGCTTTGTACAAATTCGCACACACAACACGGATGGTTGCGGGTTGCTTAGTCTCGTAATCGGGCTGTCGTGCCAGTCAATTATTATTATTAGTCTTTACTTTAATAAATTCCCACTTAGTGCAGTAATAAACGATTCTTGGCAAATTTAATTAAAACATTGCAATGAATTTATGAGATTTTATTGTATGAGCTTGATTGATGTCGAGCTCTTACAATTTGATTAAGCAATGAAAAATACATGTAATAATTAGTCCTACAGATCACTGTCATTGGCTAAATAATCTTCAAATCTTAGTATGTACACAAAAGACAATGTTTAAGTCTGATCGTATTAACACAATACAAAACACCCAAAAGATGTATTTTGACTAAGACAGTTAAAATTTGAATTCGCCGTGAACGAATGCTTGGTGATTGAAAACATTTTCACGTTCCAGAACATCGCAATTGATTTTTTACTTCAGCTGGGTTTTTCAAGAAATCACGTACAATTTGAGGGAAGAACCATGATTATTGCTAAGCAATTTCAAACTCGACTTTTTGCATGATTGACAACTTTTATTTTTCTTTGATAGACACCCTTCATTTTTTGTAAACAATCATTATACAAACGCAAACGAATCCAATGAATTAACCTCGTTTTTGAGCAAACTTGGTCCCTATTTTCGGCATTCGCTGGATATAGACTTTGTTTTTGTGTCGCTGAAGACCATTGACTATTACTACGCGCGTTTGTGGCATTGGTGACTCTTCTCTTTGTTTGATATGTAGCAATTTATTTTTAACTTTCAAAAATTTCGGTATACTCTCAAATGGATTCAACTTGCTTCTTTTCTTCTTCTGCTCTTGTATGATATGCGACGTTTTTGTTGGTACTATCAGAGATGCTTGAGCGTTGTCTAACAAATTCGACTCTTTTACAGCAGGTAATGACGTTGTGCGATGGACAGTCTTTTGGTGTCCAATGTCATATGACTTTTCTAATACAGAGGTCCCGCCTTTTTTGCGGTCCGATTTTGAAATCACTGGATCCGATTTCTGTTTTTGTACCACAAATGATATTTTCTTTTTCTTGACACGAAGTGTTTTGTTTGGCCGTTTCTTTTTTTCGAATGAATTCAAGTCTTGTGTTTTTGAAGGCATATAAGGCTGTCGACTATGGCCTGGCGATGTTGAAAACTTCTTTCGTACGATATGCGTTGTATGTTGCTTCTGGGTAGACGATTTCTCCTTTTCAGCCACAGAAGATGTTCTGTTTCTACAAGGACGATTTGGGTGGCTTTTTCTAATTAAAGAAGACAATTCATTATTGTTAATTATGATTCTGTGCCGAATCGGGTCTTACAGAGATTTAGGTTTACTATCAGGTATATTTGACTTGAGCTTATCCTTGGCAGGAGAACTTTCCTTATCGTTAGACGTTTCTGATGTATCTTTTTGTGGGATAGTCGACTTTTCCAGCACTTTGACTGTCTCGATCGGTGCTTGTTTCACACCTATAGGCGTTGTATGTTGCTTCTGGGTAGACGATTTCTCCTTTTCAGCCACAGAAGATGTTCTGTTTCTACAAGGACGATTTGGATGGCTTTTTCTAATTAAAGAAGACAATTCATTATTGTTAATTATGATTCTGAGCCGAATCGGGTCTTACAGAGATTTAGGTTTACTATCAGGTATATTTGACTTGAGGTTATCCTTGGCAGGAGAACTTTCCTTATCGTTAGACGTTTCTGATGTATCTTTTTGTGGGATAGTCGACTGTTCCAGCACTTTGACTGTCTCGATCGGTGCTTGTTTCACACCTATAGGCGTTGTATGTTGCTTCTGGGTAGACGATTTCTCCTTTTCAGCCACAGAAGATGTTCTGTTTCTACAAGGACTATTTGGGTAGCTTTTTCTAATTAAAGAAGACAATTCATTATTGTTAATTATGATTCTGAGCCGAATCGGGTCTTACAGAGATTTAAGTTTACTATCAGGTATATTTGACTTGAGCTTATCCTTGGCAGGAGAACTTTCCTTATCGTTAGACGTTTCTGATGTATCTTTTTGTGGGTTAGTCGACTTTTCCAGCACTTTGACGACTGTTTCGATCGGTGCTTGTTTCACACCTATAGATGACGAAGATAGTGCTTGAATATTCTCCAGCGGTTTCGTGTCTGTTCCATTCAATTTCAATTTCGACTTAAGTATTTGCATGACAGAAGACGCTTGTTCATTCTGTTCAACTATAGGAGACGATGTTTGTGTCCCTATAGGAGACGATGTTTGTGTCCCTATAGCAGACGATATTACTTCTTTATGTTTTCGATCATTGAGATGCGTCTCTGTTTTATCACTTGCTTTCCCATATGAGAGACTGATAGAAAATTTTGTTGGCTTTACTTGATTAGACAGATAGTCTAATGTTATAACTTGTTTCTTAGACAAGCTGGTTGGTACTTTTTGTAAATCAACTGCCCCTGACTTTGTTTGGTCAGAAGGGCTTACATTATTATCAACGAGCGATATCTGGCTGACCTCATTTGCACGTGATTTTGGTGTTGAGTTCTTATTGACGGAGGATCCATCTGTAGCCATGCTTGATGTGGAAGGCAGTTCTTGGCTTTTACTCGGAGATCTCTTGATTTCCGTAGATAAAGGTAACTTGTCTTCATCTTGGCCAGCCGCTGATATCGTTTCATGTGACCTAGTTTGAAAAACTTTGTCAGATCAGAACAAACTTGCTACAAGCACATACGTTGCATCTGTTTCTCGCAAAGTGTGTTTGCTACTTGATGCCATACACGATTGGTCGCATTCTTCGACCGTAGGATTAAGTGACCTGGTGTGAAACATAATGATTAAGGAGAAATAAATTTCTAAATAAAAAATCGGATCTGAATTTTACCTCACTTCGCGTGTTGTATCAATTCCCGATGAAGTGGGTTTAAGCTGTACGGAACGATTACCGTCAAAAGAAAGTAATTCTGTTTCCGAGTTCTTAATGTCGAAGGATCCATCTGTTCTGATAGCAGATGATGAATCCATGCTTGATATGGAATCCATTTTACCGCCTTCATACCGAGGTAAGCCAGTTTTTGTAGCTAAGCCAGCTGGCATTGGACCAGGCTCAGACTCCGTTTCAGATGCCCTGGTTAAAAAAACTATATTAGTTCGGTACAAATTTGTTACAAGCACATACGTTCCATAAGTTTTTGGCGAAATGGGGTTCTGCTTTTGATGACTCACAAAGGAGCGTGATTTTGTTGCCAAGTTCTTAATGATGGGGGATCCTTCTGTTGTGGAACCCAGTTTGTCGCTTTTACTCGGAGATTTTTCAATTGTCATGGGTAAAGCTAACATAACTTCGTATGACCTGTTTTTAAAAACTTTGTCAGATCAGCACAAATCTACTAAAAGCACATACTTTGCATATGTTTTCGATGAAATCTCTTTACTACACGACGCCACACACGATGGTTCGCATTTGTTGACCATAGAACCAACTGACCTGGTATAAAAGATTATATCTAACAAGAAATAAATTGCTTAATAAAAACGCATCTAAATTGTACCTAATCGCACTTTCTGGCGAAGTGATATTCTCCTCTATGGAAGGTACTTTTTCATTGCTTTCAGATTGAATCTGAATTTGAATTTGACTGTCACCGATAGAAAGTGTAATTTCCGACTTGGCAATAGAAGATGCAGACTTGTTTGCTGTGGACAGCTTCTCGTCACTATTGTTGCGAAACCTATCAATGCTCTCATCGGAAAGAGATTTTGGTGGCATGTAATAAATGAGGGAGGGTTCATCTGTCGCCGCTCTTGATGTAGAAGGCCCTTCGTCGCTTCTGCCAAGTTTGCTACATGACGCCGAGCACGACAAGTCGCATTTTATGTCCACAGAATTAACTGACCTGGTGTGGAAAATAATTACCAACAAGAAACCAATTAAGTAATCAGATCTGAATTTTTTGAAATCACGTATATTGCCTTTTGTAGGGAAGTTGGTTCCTCTTATACGTGGCGAAAAGCAGTATAACTCAAATTTTCTTTTAATAAAGCTACTCGTAGTTGAACTAGAACAGTGTTAACCAAGCTTAGCAATAGCTTAAAATAAGTGGAAGTTTTAAACTTGGTAGCATGATCGGCTTTCGGGTGACTTAGCTTTACGCACCATTCCTGTTGCGGCAATTCGTCGCCTGAAAAAACCGCTATCATATGTCCTACTAAACTCAATGACATGCGATATTAACTTTCTAAAGCGACGAATTTCCGCCATTTTTTATGAGTGGGTTTGGTCATCAGTGATCCAGAACTAATTTTTATGTCAAACGACCGTAAATCTGATGTCAATTCGACTTAATAACGTACTGTACCTACATTATTGATTTTTTTCGTATTACTTGGTAGAACTTGTTGAACTAAAGTAGAAAGTTTAAAAAAACAACTGTAACTAAATCGTTTTCATCTAATACCTTGCATCAGTTTCTTGCGGAGTTTCTTCCTTGTCTTCTTTATACGACAAAATTTCTTGCTTCTTAGCTGACCTGGCGTAAAAATTATGACAAATACGTCATTGTTTGTTAAAAACCATGGCAAATAAATCTAAATAAAATAATCGAAGATTGATTCAGTTACTTACGTTGTATCAGATTCTGGCGATGCCTTTTTCTCTTTGGTTTGACATGACGAAAGAAAGCATGGTTGTTTCTTTCCGTCCCCAGAACCAACTGACCTGGTATCAAAAATTAAGACAGATAGTTAAGCATTTATTTGAAAACTTTTAAACAAATTTGATCGGTGTTTGACTTAGTCCCTTACGCTGTATCAGATTCGGGTGACGCCTTTTTCTTCTTCTTTTTACGTAAAGAAGATAAACTTGGTGTCTGTTTTTGGTCACCATCCCTGACAAGTATTGTGAAACAAATAATGGTAAATTAATTTTTTCACAATAATAGAAATAAATAAATCTGATCTGAATTTTACTTAATCGCATCGGGCGCAGGTGATCTTTCTTTGTCTTTCGTTTGACATGACGAAATAAAGCATGGTTTTTTCTTTCCGTCTGCAGAACCAACTGACCTGGTGTCAAAAATTATTATAGATGGTTAAACATTTATTAGAAAACATTAAACAAAATTTGGTCGCTGTTGGACTTAGTCCCTTACGCTGCATCAGATTCGGGCGACGCCTTTTTCTTCTTCGTTTTACATGACGACAAGAAACATGGTTTGTTCTTTCTGTTCTCAGAACCAACTGACCTGGTGTAAAAAATTATGACAGATGGTTAAATATTTATTAGAAAATATAAATTATAGTAATCGAAGATTGATTGAGTTACGTACTGTGTATCAGATTCGGGAGTTGCTTTTTTCTCCTTCCTTTGACACGACGAAAAAAAACATGGTTTTTTCTTTCCGTCCGCAGAACCAACTGACCTGGTATTAAAAATTTTGAGAGATTGTTAAACATTTATTTGAAAACTTTTAAACAAATTTGATCGGTGTTTGACTTAGTCCCTTACGCTGTTTCAGATTCGGGTGACGCCTTTTTCTTCTTCTTTTTACGTAAAGAAGATAAACTTGGTGTCTGTTTTTGGTCACCATCCCTGACAAGCATTGTGAAACAAATAATGGTAAATTAATTATTCGCACAATAATAGAAATAAATAAATCTGATCTCAATTTTACTTAATCGCATCGGGCGCAGGTGATCTTTCTTTGTCTTTCATTTGACATGACGAAATAAAGCATGGTTTTTTCTTTCCGTCTGCAGAACCAACTGACCTGGTATCAAAAATTATGACAGATGGTTAAACATTCATTAGAAAACATTAAAAAAATGTGTCGCTGTTGGACTTAGTCCCTTACGCTGTATCAGATTCGGGTGGCACCTTTTTCTTGTTCTTTTTATGTAAAAAAGATAAACTTGGTTTTTTCTTTCTGTTTTCAGAACCAACTGACCTGGTGTCAAAAATTATGACAGATGGTTAAATATTTATTAAAAAATATAAAATATAGTAATCGAAGATTGATTGAGTTACGTACTGTGTATCAGATTCGGGTGTTGCTTTTTTCTCCTTCCTTTGACATGACGAAAAAAAACATGGTTTTTTCTTTCCGTCCGCAGAACCAACTGACCTGGTATCAAAAATGAGAGATGGTTAAACATTTATTTGAAAGCTTTTAAACAAATTTGATCGGTGTTTGACTTAGTCCCTTACGCTGTTTCAGATTCGGGTGACGCCTTTTTCTTCTTCTTTTTACGTAAAGCAGATAAACTTGGTTTTTTCTTTCCGTCCGCAGAACCAACTGACCTGGTATCAAAAATTATGAGAGATGGTTAAACATTTATTTGAAAACTTTTAAACAAATTTGATCGGTGTTTGACTTAGTCCCTTACGCTGTATCAGATTCGGGTGGCGCCTTGTTCTTGTTCTTTTTATGTAAAAAAGATAAACTTGGTTTTTTCTTTACGTCCGCAGAACCAACTGACCTGGTATCAAAAATTATGAGAGATGGTTAAATATTTATTTGAAAACTTTTAAACAAATTTGATCGGTGTTTTTCTTAGTCCCTTACGCTGTATCAGATTCTGGTGACGCCTTTTTTTTGTTCTTTTTATGTAAAAAAGATAAACTTGGTTTTTTCTTTCCGTCCGCAGAACCAACTGACCTGGTATCAAAAATTATGAGAGATGGTTAAATATTTAAACAAACAAACAAAAATTTAAACTTTTAAACAAATTTGATCGGTGTTTGACTTAGTCCCTTACGCTGTATCAGATTCGGGTGACGCCTTTTTCTGGTTCTTTTTATGTAAAAAGGATAAACTTGGTTTTTTCTTTCCGTCCGCAGAACCAACTGACCTGGTATCAAAAATTATGAGAGATGGTTAAATATTTATTTGAAAACTTTTAAACAAATTTGATCGGTGTGTGACTTAGTCCCTTACGCTGTATCAGATTCGGGTGACGCCTTTTTCTGGTTCTTTTTATGTAAAAAGGATAAACTTGGTTTTTTCTTTCCGTCCGCAGAACCAACTGACCTGGTTTCAAAAATTATGAAAGATGGTTAAACATTTATTGGAAAACTTTTAAACAAATTTGATCGGTGTTTGACTTAGTCCCTTACGCTGTATCAGATTCGGGTGGCGCCTTGTTCTTGTTCTTTTTATGTAAAAAAGATAAACTTGGTTTTTTCTTTACGTCCGCAGAACCAACTGACCTGGTATCAAAAATTATGAGATGGTTAAACATTTATTTAAAAACTTTTAAACAAATTTGATCGGTGTTTGACTTAGTCCCTTACGCTGTATCAGATTCGGGTGGCACCTTGTTCTTGTTCTTGTTCTTTTTATGTAAAAAAGATAAACTTGGTTTTTTCTTTCCGTCCGCAGAGCCAACTGACCTGGTATCAAAAATTATGAGAGATGGTTAAACATTTATTTGAAAACTTTTAAACAAATTTGATCGGTGTTTGACTTAGTCCCTTACGCTGTATCAGATTCGGGTGGCGCCTGTTTCTTGTTCTTTTTATGTAAAAAAGATAAACTTGGTTTTTTCTTTCCGTCCGCAGAACCAACTGACCTGGTATCAAAAATTATGAGAGATTGTTAAACATTTATTTGAAAACTTTTAAACAAATTTGATCGGTGTTTGACTTAGTCCCTTACGCTGTATCAGATTCGGGTGACGCCTTTTTCTTCTTCTTTTTACGTAAAGAAGATAAACTTGGTGTCTGTTTTTGGTCACCATCCCTGACAAGCATTGTGAAATAAATAATGGTAAATTAATTTTTGTTACAATAATAGAAATAAATAAATCTGATCTGAATTTTACTTAATCGCATCGGGCGCAGGTGATCTTTCTTTGTCTTTCGTTTGACATGACGAAACAAAACATGGTTTGTTCTTTCTGTCCGCAGAACCAACTGACCTGGTATCAAAAATTATGACAGATGGTTAAACATTTATTAGAAAACATTAAAAAAAATTTGTCGCTGTTGGACTTAGTCTATTACGCTGTATCAGATTCGGGCGACGCCTTTTTCTTCTTCGTTTTACATGACGAAAAGCAACATGGTTTGTTCTTTCTGTATTATATTATGACAGAGAGTTATATATTTATTAGAAAACATAAGAAACCATAATCAAAAATTTATTTATTTACTCACGTTGTATCAGATTCGGGCGAAGCTTTTTTCTTCTTCCTTGGTTTGTTCTTTCTGTGTCCAGAACCATCTGACCTGGTGTCAAAAATTATGATGATTTATTAACCTTCACTCTGTGCATGGGGTATACAGTTCCCCATAGCCACAGAAAATATGAATTTGTGGAAGTATTTCTTTCTGAACGATATATTAATACTTATATCATTGGACAGCTATTGATGAAAAGATTCTAAAAACTTAAGCAGTTATTTTTTTTTTAGTGTGATAGGGTCAGTATACCCACACATTGCACACAAACTGTTTGTTGTGCTTTGGGGAATAAATATACTCGTATGTATTATATCAATACAATTTAGAAGCAAAACATGAATATTCGAAATTTTTATGGGGTTTTTACAGTTATAACTATTGAAAAGCATTAAAGGAAAGTTAGAAAACAGTTTTGGATTACTAATGCATATGAAAATACCGTTACAACGGAATATGAAAGGCGATACAAATTCATGCTTCCTGGTGTCAGTTGCATTTTTAGCTGAGTTCATTGATATATTTGTTGCGTGAAGTGTTGGTGTAAATATATTTGCTATTTTTAATATTTGTTTTCGTGTTTCTAGAGTATTTTGGATAAGTAACTGGCTGCGATTTTATAAGTTTTGAGCTTTCGTCCTGATTATTTCTCGAATTTGTAGGTCATTAGAGTTGCGTAAAATGGAGAGACGAAATGCTTTGCTTTGCTTTGCATGATGAGTTCAGATATTTTTAGACCAAAATTGATGAAAATTATGATGAAAGTGGTGACGAAGACGCGGATGACATACATGTGTTGGAGTTCGCGCAAGACTGTGAAGAAGCTAATCCCGATGAAAACGTTGTGCCACAAGAAGTGACAGCGGATTTGCCACGACAGTGTGGTGGTCCATGCCACATTCGGCTGAAACAATCAGAGCCGATGGGATAAACATTTTTTTGCCCTTGTTGGGTTACACATGTGTGCAACACTGGGAGGCTATCCCGGGGCTCATGTAAGGCACAACGGTGTCCGGATTGTAAACACAGCCAGACGAAGGAAACAAAGACAAGGTCCTTATGTGAAGTCTGTAAAGCACCAGCATATGCACAGCACTCCGTACGTGTCTGTGACTGCGGCTATGTGCACCTGAACGCCACGATAGAAGCTGATGAGCAGCCAAATATGTATTTTATTCGCATTATGGTCAATTTCGACTCACATTCTATATTTAATTTTTTGTATCTTACTTTATAGAGCCATAGACGTCAGCGCAATCGATACCAGCGCTTACTGCTGGTACCTCTGGAGCTTCTAAAAGAAAACCCCGACAGATCTCAACCACTTCCTCCACATCTATCAAGCTGCTACAAGCACACTCGCCGGTGGAAATCCAAATTCGAAGACGGTGTGCAAGCAAAAACACAAATAATAATAAGCACAACAAAAAACAAAAACAACAACACAAACAAATATTAAATAATATAATGATAATATAATTATCTCCCAAAACACTATTATTTTATTCAATCCCATACAACGTGTACTGGCTCAAACTCCGGGAACTCCGTCCCCCATTGCACGGGATTAGGGTGTAAAAACCATGCACAGAGTGAAGGTTAAAGAGCATAAAATAACATAATCTAAGATTGATTTAGTTACGTACGTTGCATCAGATTCGGGTGTTGCCTTTTTCTCCTTCCTTTGACATGACGAAATAAAACATTGTTTGCTCTTTCTGTCCGTGGAACCAACTGACCTGGTATCAAAAATTATGAGAGATGGTTAAACATTTATAAAGTAATATTTAAAACAAAATCTGAGCGTAATTTCACTCAGTCGCTTACTCAGGTTCTGCTGCATCAGGTTCGGACGACGCCGCTTTCTTCTTCCTTGTACACGATACAAAAAAGCATGGTTTGTTCTCTCTGTCCGCAGAACTAACTGACCTGGTTGCAGAGTTATGACAAATAATTAAAAAATGTATTACAAATCACTGCAATTTTATGTGGTAGTAGTTTGACTTAATTACATACTTTGGATGACGTTCGGGAGATTTTGCATTCTTGTTCTTCCTTTTACATGACGACAAGATGCATTTATTCTGTTTTTGCTCTCTGTGTTTGGCTAATCTGGCATGGAAAACAATGATAAATGTTTTTTTTATAACATTGTAAATAAATCCGATCTCAATTTTGCTCAACCGCGTACATTGCATGGTGTCCTGGCGGGCAATCTTGTACCATTTTGTCTGGGGGGCAAGTGCACCTGGTATGAAAAATTATGATATGAAAAGAATGAATCTAGTTCGATCTTACTTAATCACATACATTGCATCAGCTTCGAGCGACGCACAGTGCCGCCAAGGTGGCCAAAATATTATAATATATTATAAAAATATAAATTGAGAATCCACGTTTGCATAATTATTGTAAATACTCCAAATAACAAATATCTGTACAATACATTGTTCAGAAACTAACAGTTTAATAGTTATGTCTCTTCAAACGTCAACATTTTTGTTAGAATCAAACTTTTTACTTGGATTGTGAAAACAAGTAGAAGCGAAAACATATTTGTAAAAAAGCTTCTAGAAGCTTCACACTTCGCAAAAAAATCATTCAATTTTTTTGTAGTGTAAGGTGCGTATTTCATCAATATTTGATAGTCTCTAAAACATCCGCAAAAATTGTACTCTCAATTATAGTTGAATATAAGTAGAAACGATCAGTAAACATTTCTGCTGCGTTACACTATTTTGCATTAATCTTTATAGGTGGTACTTTATGAAAAAATAAAACAGGATTAATTATTGAAATTAATACCGATACTCATACGAAATTGCATAAAAAATGCGCTGAAAATGTAAAAAGGCGTAAAATCTTAATGTAAAATCTGATCATGCCCATCTTCAACGACAATGTTAATATGGGCTAAAATTAATGAATAGTTCAATTTGCATCTCTCTATCTTGAAAATAACAAAAACTATCACTAATCCAAGTTTTGGTTTGTATGCGAGGTGGGCGTGTCTGCCGTCCGATTCTTTTAATTTGTTCCATATAATATTATGCTTTCGTAACAATCATCTATGCATAATTTCATCAAAATACGACCACTCTGATTAATTTCGGCCACTCACTACATGAAGCGGCGACACTATGTGACGTGTCTTTAAATTTGCTTTTTCGGTTCCGTTTACGGTCACCATGACTAACAGACCTGGTGGGACAATTTTTTATACATGTTTGAAGATATGTTTCAAAACATTGCACATTAATCTGTTATCTATTTTACTTAATAACCTACATTGAATCACGTTCGGGCAACGACTGTTTCACCTTGCTTTTTCGCTTCTGTTTATGGTCACTTTGACTAGGAGACCTGGTGTAAAAATTTGTTAGAAATATTTAAACATTTGTTTCAAAACATTGCATATAAATCTGTTATCTATTTTACTCAATAACATACATTGCATCGGATCCGGACAACATTTCTAACTGCGATTTGGGTAGAGAGTATTCGTTAGTTTGCCTGTTGTGAAAAATTATGACAGAATATTAAAGATTTGTAACAAAACATTGCAAATTATTGTAATCGCTGTTGAACTTAAACACATACGTTGCAGTAGTTTCAGCTGCGGACGCTTCCATCTTCATTTTGCGTACTGCACAATTATCACAAGTACACCTGATGTCAGAAATTAAGATGAATAAGTATGAATTCACTAAATATTCGGTGTCAATCACGTACTCTACACTTGTGACCGATTTTTTCTTCTTCCTATTACATTTAAAACAATATAGACAGCTGCTTTTGCCCTGTGATCTATCTGGCCTGGGGTTTAAACATTTTGGCAAATGGGTTAGAAGTTGTCACACAACATTGTATAGTAATAAGTAATATAGATCTTAATCGCTTACGTTGCATCTGCGGTCCCTTTGTTCGTGGTATGGTATGCCGATACGCGAGCCGAAAACCTTCGTTTTTCCAAGGAACAAGCTAAGCTGGTGTAAATATAATATTGACAAATGAGTAGAAATTCGTTGCTTATCAAAATCAATTTTCGAAATAATTTACTTCTGGTTATTTTCAGCATCTTTCGGTCTCATGCATGGAAATAGGCCTTGGATCCATTTCGGTTTGCTGCGTGAGCCTCTCTCTTCTCTGGAATCTGCGTCTGTCGGCCTTGTGAAAAAATGTTTACAATACGTCAAATAAGTTGCAAACAATTAAATGGAATGTCTTACATTATACAACAGTCAGCAACATCTCGTCTGAGGAGATAAGCTATTATGCTTCCTATTATGACTATAGGCAGTAATGCGAAGGCAATCAAAAACACTCCACACCAAAAACCATTCTAAAAATTAACAAAATTAGCCGAATTCACAGCAAGACGGTGAGTGTACAACAAGTTCATTAGCTCAATTTCATTTGCTCAATGTAGTGTGGAAAATATACATTTCAAATTATTTTGTATAGGGAACTGTATATTGGGTTTAATTAGCAATCCTAACTTTAAATTCTTCGAATAAAATGACTAAGCTGCCAAGCTTAGCTTTGTTTTTTTTTATAAATTTACTTTTACAGTTCCTTATATTTGTTTTCAAGGAACCATTGGATGATTGAATGATTTAAAAAAAAAAAAAATCATACCAAATATAAAGCCAAGCAAGTGCAAGGATCAGATGTTCCACTCCTTGAACGACTTGTCAAGCTACATAGGCCAACTTTGGTGTGTAAAGAAGAGTTTGCGATTTTCATGTATTGCTCAAGTTGGTCCTTGTACAGCTTC
The DNA here is from genome assembly GCA_964056695.1 of Melieria picta. Taxonomy (NCBI): domain Eukaryota; kingdom Metazoa; phylum Arthropoda; class Insecta; order Diptera; family Ulidiidae; genus Melieria; species Melieria picta. The sequence goes on from OZ057399.1 coordinate 21,631,669, forward strand.
GTCAAATCGTCTGGTATAGCGCTCAAAAATGCCTTGAAGCCATTGTCGTAGAACTTGGCCATTTCATTCATGCTGCTTAAAGATATTTTGACCTGTTCATCGATGTCATCCGAAAAGAAAGTGGCCAATCGTTTGCATTTTTTCACTACCGCTTCAGCCTTGACCAATATATCAGATATGAGCAACTTTTTAATAATGTGATCATTGAAAAATTTTAAATTGCATAGCGTCAGTTCTCTGCTAGTCCGTCCAGAAGGCAGCACAGTTTTATCGTTTTTCATCTCATTGTGGGCATATGCCGCGATCTGTTTATGAACGCTTAGTAAATAGTCCAAATTGAGTTCATCTTTTAGAGCGACGCACACATCACCCATTTTGAACATCGAACCTGCCTCCGTTGCTTCCGACATCATTCTCGGAGCGCTCTTTAAGGGTAATGGTTTGTAAGTGACGCGCGATATCCCGGCGACCAAGTGCGTAATAAGCCGATTGATATACTGAATCGACTTGGGCAAGTCACTAATGTCTGAAACAAGATTCTGGGACCGCATATTCGTGTAGATCGTTTCATTTGGCTTACAGTTGAGCATTCTAAAACAAAAAGGGGGCAGCAATAAGAATTACATACAAATTAAAATTTATTTATTACGAATTTTAGTTAAGTGTATACAATACACCGTACGACAAAAATCATTCATAGTAATCTGGCATACTCAGTTTTTCTTTTTCTGATCCAATGTCCTTAATAATATATAGAATAATACCTCAAATTTTTTTTATTCTATCTAACATTATGGGCAAGAAATTAATGCGCATTCTATCTAATTGTCATTCAAGTGTACTCGTATTATTTACTGAGCAGTCCTTCACCACTGTCGTATAGTAGATGCAAAATAATGTTTGCAATATTCATACCGAACACTTTTCCGTGCGCATGTAGAGTTATGTAAGACCGCACCCATCCAAAAGTGCCAGCACGCTATTAGAACGATTATTGCATATAACGAAATAATCGCGTATACTGTCCTAGAAATTATGAGAAGAGGCATAGGGGTGAATTTTACTTTTAACTATGTTTCGGCTATCTTACCGTTTTATTACTTTGGCTGCAAGTGCCTTATTATGCTTCTTGCCAAAAACGCCAAAAAGCATGCCAATAAATAGGTACAGCAAAATCTATAAAACGTTCTATAATTTGATTAGTGATTTTGCAGGATTCAAATAAATTTGCCTATATAATAAATATATATAATAATTAATTATAAATATATAAATTTGAAGTAGGGCTATGGCCGTTTTAACCAGAGACCTAAAATCATTGTTATCCATATTTTTGGGAATAAAAAAATTGCCCTAATTTAAGAAATTTCTATAATTATTGCTTTATAATAATTATTCCCAATAAGACATTTTTTACGTCGCCTATAACTGTTATCATGTAATAAATATTTTTGAGTTGTATAATAACTCCTATAAGTAACAAGTATATTTTTCGTTGTCGATAATTATTATTTTGGGATTTTTGTTTTTTACATTGCTTCATAAGTTTTATTTATGACTTTTTTAATTTACGTTACCGATAACTATTATTTTGAGAAATTTTTTTTTGCGTTGCTTTATAACATTTATTTATGATTTTTTTTTCATTTACATTGCCAACTATTATTTTGAAAAAAAAAAATTTACGTTGAATTACCACATTTTGGATATGAATTGATTTTTAATTGTTTAAAATTGACAAACGCAAATTAACTGCAGAAACCTAATTTCTACCAACAAATTAACAATTAAAAATCAATTCATACTCAAAATGTGGTAAGGCAACGTACAAAAAAAAATTGCTTTCATAAAAGTTATGATCCAACGTTAAAAAAATTTTCTCAAATAATAGTTATCGGCAACGTAAATAACAAAAAAAAACACATAAATAAAAGTTATGATGCAACGTAAAAAATTTTCTCAAAATAATAGTTATCGGTAACGTAAATAAAAAAAGTCATAAATAAAAGTTATGAAGCAACGTAAACAAAAAAAATCCCAAAATAATAATTATCGAGAACGAAAAAAAATGTGTTTCTCATAATAGTTATTACGCAACGTAAAAATTAATTGTCGCAAATAATAATTATAATCAACAAATAAAATTTATGATGCATTGTAATAGTTACATTGCAATTATTTTCTTAAAAAACTTATAATAGTTAAGTCCCTGGTTTTAACGCCCAAATAAATAATTTCTTTCGTGCCAAAATTGTTTTTTTTTTAATTTTCCTTAACTGTTTTCTTATAAATTTAATAAGAATTACACCTTTGCCAATATTTTCAGTAAAGACTTAAAGAAAGCTGAATTTTAAAACACCAAATATGAAGATGTGTCAGAACGATTTCGCTAAAGCGTCAACACGAACTAAGTTTTAAACAATAATAAACTAATATAATGGTAGGTGCAGCCCAATACGTACCAGGAACACTGCAACACAAACGAAAATGCCGCATATAACGAGAAAATATGGATTCGTTTCGAAAAATTTCAGCATTCCAGTGAGCTCGTTTTTATTGCCATCTTCCGAAAGTCGATTTTTTATAATTTTATACATACTCTGCAAACTGTTTCCTTTTGAAATTTATTCATTAATTCTCAGGAAATTTGAAATTGCCACAAGCCTCTCACCTTGTGACCGAATAAAATTATTTAAGTCTTCCGTTGCATTTGAATAAACTGTGTTCACAGCACTAAGAATGGTCTGCGGTACTTGAAGAATGGTAGTGTAACGCCTGGAAATATCACGGACTGTCCGTAGTAATGCCTTCATTGCATTTCGAATTGTATTGAGCTAAAATTAAATTGAAAAAAACTTTAATCATTTAATAATAACCTCTTTAAGCCCATTTACGCGCGTTTCAGACTCATAAGCTCAAAGGCAGCTGACCCGGTGAACGTTGTACCACCTAATATTTATTCGACTGGAACTTTTATAAGAGATTATTAATTTTTATCAAAATGTCAGCTCTTCATTGATTCGTACGCCGTTCAACGCCGCCGTAGCTCAGCTAGCTAGTGCGTTGGGCCGCGAGTCAAATGCGACGCTCGAACCGAGGTTCAAGACTCCGTTGCTGCTAACACCGAAAAAAAAAGAAAAACAACATTTTTTCTTTCGGCGGCTGTCCTCTCAGCAGGAAATGGCAAACCTCTGAGAGTAAAATTGCCTATGAAAAAGCTCCCAACTCGCCGTTCGGAATCGGCATAAAACTGTAGGTACCTTCCAACCTTGTACAAATTCGCACGCACAACACGGATGGTTGCGGGTTGCTTAGTCTCGTAATCGGGCTGTCGTGCCAGTCAAGAAGAAGAAGAAGATATTTTCATTAGCCGTCGCTCGCTGGTCACCAGTGCGGTTTTCACGTAAAGTAGCTCATCAGTTATGCTTGGAGCAGCTGTCAAACAATCGGTCCGCCGCGAACTTCCTCTTTTAAAAGTAATCCAAAGTGGCAATTCCCAAAATTACCAATTTCGGTTTTGCATGATTTTTAATTCCGACGTTCAATATAATAGGTTTGAGTTGTGTGGGCGGTGGCACGCGTCCTTGTCTAATGGCCACCCTATTCTTCCAGTCGAAGGGCGCGACTAAATTGTAAGTTCGGAGCAAGTTTTATTAATGTGCGATTTACAGTTCCAAACTGGAAAGTTTGGGTCGCAACAAATGTGCCACGACCCTTGCCCAATGTCCATCAAATTTTACCAGTAGAATGACACACCTATGGGACGACGGTATACCAAATTTCGCATGCTGTGTGACTTTTAAATTCAACGTTATTCCATATTAAAGATTTGAGTTGTATGGGCAGTGCCACGCCCCCTATAATACTAACTCCATTCTCTCAGTTTAATTGTGCTACTGAATGGAAAGTTCGTGCGAAGTTTAATTGATGTGCGAGTTAGAGTTCCAAAGTGATGAGGAATTTGGTTCAACGTCCGTCAAATTCCAATTGTTTTTCAAGGCGAACAAAACCGAAAAAATGTATTCAAATCGGTCGCGCTATTTTTTAGTTCTAGCGACACTAACGCACAACAATTGATTTGTTTTATAAATTGAATATATATACTTTATATGCATTTGGGAGTGAGCTCCAACTGTGCCACCACATCCCCTTTCACTTACCCTGTCCTTATGTAGTGTTTTCGCTTTAAATTCATTCAAATTAGTAGCAACCAAAATTGTTTTCCCCTCATCTGATGTCTTCAACATCAATGTTTCGTTGCGGTAGAAAAATCGCAAATCTAAATGAAATAAAGCGTTGGTATTTAAGGTAACTTAACAATGGCAGCTCTACCATACAATCTTGCAGTTGTGTTGTATTTTGCCGCAACGTGCGCATGGATACATCAATATCCAGAATCAGATTTTCAATTTCGCGAATTTGCGAGGGGAAAATATCGACTTTCAAGAATTTGTTTTCCACAAGTATTTCGCGGAATTCAGCGACTTTGTTCGTAGTTAAGGCTGTAAATTTTCGCATAATATCCTCATTCATACCGAGAGCAATGAATCATTGTTAATTTACCATTCATGGAATTTATGAAACTGTCGCCAAATTCCTTGTAATTTTGAATCAAAACGTGCCTCATTTGGTCAGTTGTACTTTCGATGAACGATCGTAATTGGGCTTTATTTGCCTTCGAATTTTTGCGCAGCATTGAATTGTAGTCGGTGGCAATTAACCAGCCAAATCTGTAAAGGTTCACAAAGTCAAGTGGCCAGTGCACGCGCCTCGAGTGTATGCAATGAACTCACAATGCAACGCCAATCAAAAAGAACTGCAGTACAGTCAATATCCGAAGCCATTTCATGCGACCGGCCCTAGCCATGGGTTGGCCTCGATCGAAGAACTTTCTGATGTTGCGTTTCCTTCTGGACATTATCCACAAGACACTGAAAGGATGGAATCATGGAAGTACTTAGTGATCACTATCCGAATGGCGGCATAACACTTACCCTACTACCGTTACTAGCACCGATAATATCACAACCCACAGAAAAATAAAAAAATGCATCATGTCTGTGAAGCCTTTCCGCTCTGTGAATGAAGACGGGGAAAGAACAAATTCCGACCTCACACATACTGGCCGCAATCGTTTAGGCAATTGGTGCATTACTTACTTTGCAACATGGGACTGGTGGCGAAATCGGCAACCATTGCTCTCACTAGGCCCTCAAAACTTGGTTTCCCACAATCTTGTTTCGTCTCTGCGCGCAGCACTGCCCTGGGCAGTGCGGTGTATATCGTACGATTCATAACGGCAATTCACTGGCGGCAGCTATACAAATCGTTACAGCAACGCAAACGATTCGATTGGTTCTGTGGTGTGGATGTATTTTTAAAAAGCAGAAAAATTTTAACTTCACAACTTTCAAAATTTATGATGGGTTGTCAGAAAAATCATGACGCATTTACTAGTCATTTTTTCATGGTTGAGAGGTGGGCATTTTCGAAAGACACCAATAATAGTGTAGAGTTTTTTACGCACTTAAGTCGGGGGGGATCACTGTAGTCCCGTCACTTTCGCGGCTTCGAGAGGAGGCAATTATTCGACGCTATCTTTCAGCGTGCGGCTTATATTTTGATAACAAAAGATTGCCCACATTATTGTGTCGTTTATCGTGGTTGTACCTTCATTTTTAAATAAACAAATGTTTTTTATACAAATCAAAAAGAAAATATGCGTCAAAACTGTGCCGACAACTCAATTCTTACCAACACTTCAAAGAACAAAAAAAATGAAAACATAAACAGGCATGACCCAAACCGTAATAACAGTATTGCTTGGAAATAAAACGGCAAACATACTTTTCCTCCGAAATGTAATTTTTGCTTACACGCTTTTTACTTCGTATGTATGTATGTACACATGTATTTGTACATGAATCTGTATCTATACCCTGTAGCAATTCGGACTGGACCAAATGTAGTTTTTCAACTAGTTGCATTTCAGTCATAGCTCACTTCAGAACCGATTCGTTTCCCTGGAGCAAACTCACCCTTTTAACGTGGCGGTGTCCTAGGCGACAGTCAATTGTCCCCGTCTGCATCCATTTGCAACTAGTCCAAAGTCAGTCCTAAGTAAAACAGTTTCCAAACCAGTTGCAAAGCTAGTAGTTTGCGAACTAGTTTATTCTGGATTCGTTTTCTAACCAGTTGATTTTTGTGGGGGAAAATAAAACTATGAAATTTTTCAACAATTATTTTATTTAAAAAATACTTTCAAAAAACAACAAAATTCTGTCGCGAATGAAAAGCAAGAAGTATTAGTGCACGTAAAGATGAGCCAAGATGAACTTGGACTTGCTCACACACTTCTGTCGAAACTGTTTGGGGCCGGACGAAATACAACATCCTGACTTCGCCTGCAATTAATAAATAAACAAATGAATAATTACATAAATAAATACATTTATTAATACATACTTTTCAGCTGCCGCTTCAATTCGTTGCTTCACGCAACCACGCAAAATTCGAACTGAAATCATTCAAGGCAAAACTTGCAAATCGAGCGAACTTCGAGTCATAGAAACAGCCATTTCTACGTTGTTGTTGTAACAAAAGTATCGTAACTCATCAAGCGAGCACTATTCCAAGCAAAACAAATCAGAATTTTTAAATCGAATTTTGAGTTTGTATTATCAATAAATGATAAATGATTAACAATAAATGATAAAATCTCTACTGTAAAATAAACCTTTCATTTATCGACAAAGTCGTACAAACAATTGACGGCAAGACTACGGTTTCCGTGGCGCCGCCATTTGAGGGTGTTTTTAGATAGATCGACCAAAAATAAGTCGAAAATGAAGAATAAAATTTTTCGATATCTCGCTTCGTTTTCGAGATATCGAGGTTCAAAGTTTAAAATTTCGGAAGGACTCTTATATCTGGGCGGTCGAGGAGGGGGATAAAATTTGGTGGGGGTAGGGAGGGGTTCCCCATATACCCCCCTTGAAAAGAAAACCGTCGGAAATGTATAGTTTTTTTTATGATTTTTTTTAATTTTACCTTCGAAACCAGAAAAATTGTAATTACCTGCCAAAAAGGTGGTGCGATTAGACGGAAAAGAAGGGGAGAGGGGTAATAACCTTCTTAAGTGCAAGTAGGGCTTCAAATTCAGTAAAATATTTACAGTACTTCTGCATCCAAACTCGTTTTGTGTGGCCGGCCTTCGGCCGGGCGCTTGAAAAATAACCCTCATGGGAGCAACTAGTGTGCCGGAGTATCAGTAAAGTGCTTACAGTATATAAAAACTTTGAACCTCGATATCTCGAAAACGAAGCGAGATATCGAAAAATTTTATTCTTCATTTTCGGTCAATCTATCTAAAAACATCATCAAATGGCGGCGCCACGGAAACCGTAGTATCCCCCAATTGATTGATCTCCCATAATGTTCTCAAATAAATTATATCGATTATTCACAGAAAGAAAACCAGAGTTTCTGATGTCTTTACTTACTACGTATTTACATATTGTGCTTTCCATGCTTGTTGCAAAGCCCTCACAGGAATTATAAAATGCACAATGCCAGTTTTTCTATGTTTTTTCTTTATCTTACAGCTTCGAATTTCACAATCTTTAAAAAATACGAAAACAAAAAAATTTATTCAGCTAAACAACATTACAATTGTGCCAGGGAGTCGGAACGCATTAGTGGTGACAACGGACTTGACTTAGGCCCATATTCGACTTCATACGGCACATCCAAGGATACTCCTAAAATGAATTGAAATATTAAAATGCAAAAAAGGAGTCGGCACGCACGTACACAACTCACGTTTCTTTTCACTTGGTGCTTTGCTCGAACTTACATCGCTGGGACTTTCTGGTATATATATTGCAACCAAAATCGCTAAAATAACCATAAAAGCTCCAAAAACGAACGGTGGACCTTCAATCAATTGACTGTACTTATTCGGGGATACATTTGTTTGATTGTGTTCAGGTGATGGAGGCAAATGAGGTTTTTCGTCATTTAAATCCACATGGAATAAATAAAAAATTACGCCAAACATTGCTGGTCCAAGACCGTTGCAAAGTCCACGCATGCCAGTTACCATACCTTGAACAGCACCTGCAGAATAAGATATTTTAAAAGCATAGTAGTATGTTGTGTGTTATGCTGTGCGCTTCGCTTACGAAAGCGTGATTCTAACGCACAAGCACGCATTAATTCGAAAATCGCAATGGTAAATATGTTTACTATAGGAATGGCATAACCATGCCAATTTTGCACTGATGAACCCAAATTTAATTAATTCATTTACATTATATTTTACGTGTTAGGCATCAAATAAATCTGCATCAGAATTACATTATTAAATTTAAGTGGGATGAAATTAATTTAAAACATAAATGAACGAACATATTCGCCGTTTGCAAATCTATACACTTTCGGGAAAGTTGTAGCTGATATTTTGACGATATTTTAATAGACTCGTGTGAGTCATGCATGTATAAGATTTCAAACCATTTCAAAACTAAAGCAAAACTTAACAATGGGATCTTAAAATGCTGTCTATGGAAGGCATTTACATAGCCTGAACATTTGCTTCTAGTTAATGTGGCTTTACTGTTGACAATAAATTCTTAATCCGATTCATAAATTTGTAAATGTCACAAGTATTTAGTGTATATCAAAATAGTGCAAATTTACATTAACATTCATGTGTAGACACGAATATGTGTACGCAGTTCAGATATGCGGGCACCATTGCATTTTCATTACCTTGGCTGTCGGCATTGGAATGTATTGAAACAAAAGCACTTATCGCTGGATATGTTATCGAGGCTAAAGCGGCCAAAATTCCCGCAGCCCACATCATCCTGCAATAGTCGGGAATTAACAAATTTTTTAAAATTTAATTAAATACATCTAATATCCACTGCACATACCATGCTTGACTGCCAAAACCATATCCCAGCAACTGCAACATTTCTAATATTAAGCCGAGGATAATTGTGGTTTTTGCACCGAGAATCCTGACGAGATTGGTAGTGAAATTATTAGAATTAGCCGTCACACAGCATCATGCAACTCACCGCATCAAACCGCCCAATGTCACCTGCACAGCTATGCTCAAAGTTCCGACAACAGCTATGAAAATTGCAACTTCCATGGCTTGGAAGCCCATCTTCAACTTTAAATACACGAATATACACGAGTACTGTCCAGCCTCAGGCAAGTATGAAAAGAACACAGTGACGCATTGCATGAGCACGGTGTGGTCGGTGCCAACCTTTCGCAAAGCCTGTTTAAGAACATTGAAAAGCGGTCATCTCTCAAGTTTCATACACTGTAAATCATTTCGCGGAGTGCCGTACGGAAAATGGGTCGGCTTGTTCCCAGCTGATTGGTGCCGTCCACGACGATGGCCGTATTTTCACCGCCAAGCTTTCGGGCACAGCAACTAGTATAAAGAATACATCGAGCACAGCAATGGCTGTGGCAAGAGCGATAACTAGCGTGTCGCTGTACAGTTCCCTCAACACGGCACCAAGCGCGGGTGATATTACCTGTGGCGAAAAACATTTCCAGAAAAATTAGCTGTATCGATTCATGTATGTTTCTATGTACACGTATATATTTACCAAGCTAGCTGCAAAGGTAGCGGACGCCAGGCCGTATGCACGCGATCGTTCCTCTACAGTGGTCACATCAGCCACATACGCAAATACTACTGAGAACGTGACGGCGAAGATGCCACTCATGGAGATCATAGCAAAGAACCACCACGCATTTATTGCCATCAGTGGTATGGGAGCACATGTGAAAAATACTGTGATTAATAGGAAAAACTTTCGGCCCCAAATGTCGGACAAGGCGCCAATCAACGGCGCACTCAGGAATGAAAGTATGCCCTTAATTCCCATGACAAGGCCGTTCATTAGAAACGTGTGATCGGGAAACGTCTGGTTGAGAAGCTGTGTGGCAATTGTGAAAATTTTAGTGAAATTATTTTAAGTAACAAAAAAGAGAAAGCAATTGAAATATATGCACGTGTGCTGCGTAGGTATAAGCAAAAAAGAACATGTCGCGCTGAATTTAATGACTAAGAAATGAGTTCTGCCAAACGAGTTCGCTAGTACGACATGCGTTTCCAATTGCGATTATGCCTATGCAGCAGCGTATTAAATCAGCAACTTACTGTGATTATGGGCATGGTCAAAAGACCCCAGGCGAAAAATTCTAAAAATATTACAACCAAGGCATGATACACACTGGGCTCTCCAATTCCTGAACTCTGTAAATGTAAAGAAACCAAGTTTGAGTTTAAATTTCACAACATAGCCTTAAATGTAGTTGCAGCTACGGAAACTGCAAATCGAATCGGTTTCCACAACTAATCGCTCTGCGTTTGAAGTCATAATTGGCATGACCTAGAATCTATAGAAAAAGGCGATCATTGTAAAATGAGCAACTTTTTGTGCCGTTGTGGGAACAGATTTTCATAATGGCATAAAACGGTATGAGTTCGCTTCAAAGTCCATGCACGTTAGTGAGGCGCAGTACTGTCGAGCGAGTTAGCACCTCGCTAAGAAACACAGCTCAAGAGTTTACATCGGCCAAACAAGTATCGAGGCGCTCTAACCAAAGCCCAATTAAAGTCACCCAGGATGTTGCTCGAGTATTGCCACCTTCAGCGATAATTATACTACACTAAGACGCGACCACTAAATTCTCACCTTAAAATGTATGCCTAACCAATGCATCCATTTGTAATAGCAAACAGTCGCCGGAATGACCGTTAGCGGCGGTATTACTTCACCCGATTCAGTTCTGTTCGAGTGCAATGAGCCTGATACTGCATTGACGTTGCCGGTAGCTGCAACATCGTTGTCAGTAAACGATGAAAATTGATCTATCTGATCCTTGGGGTCTTTTTGTGTAGTTCGATGTTTTTCTAGACTCGCACTTGGGATATTCTCAGCATCAATATCAGTTGTGGTGGTGGCAATGGAGCAAGAGAGATTATCCTCGGAAACTGACGTTGTATTTGATTCAATATTGAGCTGTTCTACTTTTGAGTGCTGCAGTGGCGTTAAGAGTCTAATTTTTTGTAAGCATTGCGGCGCTGTTCCGAGTGTAGCGGCAACGACGTTCGTTGTGGTCGGGATAGGTACAGCAATGTGAGACTTGGATTCAGATTCATCATCAGCGCTCAGCAGTGACCGTACGTACCTACTCGAGGTCTGATCACTGAGCTTGGTCGCAGAGGGTCTGTTGAGGACGGCTGCTGGATTATTTGTTGGACTCGTATTGCTCACTGTGGTGTTGGCGAAGTTCACAAGTGTGGGGGTGACTGCATCCGCCGTGCTATTGTCAGGGGACAACACATCGCTGCGAATTGTGTTCTCATCGTCATCCAACTCGTCAATGTCAAAGCTTACGGTATCGGATTCGTCGCGATATGATACAGCACCATCATCGTTGGAAGTTGCGGATTCATGAGACTTTGTCATATCAATGTTCATTCCGCATCAAATTTGAATCTTTATATGCTGTGCATTTACCACTGTTATGTACGGGGATGCAGACGGTGCAGAGCATTTCAAAATTTGTTCAACCTGAGGAAGAGTTTAAACTAAGAGCTCAACACACGCGCTAGCAACATAGGGACATAGAGCTAATTTAAACACCGATAGCTCACTTTTAGTATGAAATGCCATCTTTAAAGTTTCCTTATTACCTTCATTCAAAGACAAGTGCTTGTAAATTTTGGATACTTGTCAAACAAACTAGTTGACTGAAAAGTGTTTCAAACCCCATACAGCGAAGGAAAAATTAATCGAAATAACTAATTTGCAGCTCTGTCGGCCTTTCCAACACGGGCTTATTAAACTCTCAACGACAATACCAGGAAAATTTGTAGTTTTTAAAAATTTTGTACAGCCAGACGGCGGGGCCACCGGAAAAATCTGCATATTCGATATTTGTCCAGACTCAATGGAACACAACACACCAACCCACCAAAAATCTTAGCTAGATACAACGATTATCCTAGCAATGTCCTGCTGTCTTACAGTCGAAATTATACACTTTTGATTTTTTAAATTTGTTTATGTGTTGCTGCGCAATTGAATTTCCAAAATGTATTGTTTTGAACTATGAGAAATGTCAAAATAACTTTTACTTTCCAAAAGAATTTCAAAACAAAAGTTATCGATATTTATATATGTAGGTACATTTGTTAAGGTATCATCGCTCGTTAGAAAGGGGAATTTTTAATGATTTACAAAATTATTTATTTTTCAGCTCCTTTATTATCAATCTTTTTGAAAATTTTTTGATTGGCGGATTGGCTCGACCGATTTTAAAAAATGTTTAGTTCTTTTTATTAACTTATTTTTTACACGAATCCACCACAATATTGAAGACAAATTTTTAAATGTCAAGTACTTTTTCTGGGAAAAAAGGGTGAAAAACGCAGTCAATTTTTGACACTTTTTTTCAAAAAGCTCCTATCCTTTTATTTTTAGCGTTTTTTAATTTTTCTGGTGAATTCCTGTGTCCGAAAGCTTAATAATTATGAATCTTTTTTGTTTTTTTGCTTCAGATTAGCCGATTCGGAGATTAAGTGTCCGCAATGGAGGATGTGTTTGTTTTTCTACGCGACTTCAGCTCCACCTATATAAGAGACAATATGCTAAAAAATAAAATTTTTTTGTGTTCCTTAAACCTTCAATATATTGTAAAAAAGATTGATAATAAAGGAGCTGAAAAATAAATAATTTTGTAAATCTTAAAGCACTTGAGAAAGTCTGTTATGCGAATTGGTCGGTGCAGAAGAGCTCATTGAAATAAACCGCTCTGACCAACTCAACGCAACAAACTTACAATTCAATGATTCGGTCGAAAGACCTCCTGAATAATAACTGGATTTGTTCGTTAAACACAATTTTTTAATTCACTGTTTCAACGGCTATTGTGTGAAAATAAAATAATTGCTTGGCGCTAACTACACTCAAAATGACAGACGACTCCACTGTAGGCTACAAAGATATTATCATAAAGTCTTATCAGAAATTTGTTCTTGTCCACAAGCTAATATAGTTTAAATAACTGTGTTGAAGGTAATTAGACACAGCTAGTGGTAAACCTTGAAAATTTGTATTATGTCATCGACGCCACCGGCAGCACAGTCATCTCTGCTAGCTGCCAAAAGAATAATCCTTTTCAATGCGTACTCCATCAAATCCAAGCATATTTGTCTTGCCAATCATTTACATAGCTCCATTTCAAATCATACATATCCACTGAGCATTTTTGTGAACATTCATTATGCAATGGACGGGCAACTCTGTCCACAACTTTGGAAAATAATCAACAGGCCGTCACTATATGAATTGCAATCATTTCGGCCGTTTGCTTGTCGCCGACACATTTTTAACGGGAAACTATTAAAGCCTCATGGCTGGCTGTTTATTTATTGATTGCTGCAGTGCTCCTGAACTTACAAATACACGCATTGGCATTTGCTGTGTTGAGCAATTCACGCATATTTTACACCTCAATTGCGGCTTTTGTTATTGATGATTGCTCTAGGCACGTTGGCGTCGAATTGGTCACATATCACATAATTGTATTCGATAATTAGAAAACTTTAAAAATTCGCGAACGAATTGAACTAAATTGATTTATAAAAAAGGACAACGTATGTGTAGCGACTTTGCTTTTCATTGACGTTTGCACACGTTTCATTTATTATGTGAGAGGACACAACAGAGCTGTGGGAACTTTTTTCTCTAGCAAAGCTTTGAGGCTTTTATCGGAACTTTTATTTACATACATACATCCATACATGTAGCAGTAGGTGCTCCGGTTGCCTTGGCACAAACACAAGAGCGCGAATAAAAATCAAAAATCACTTGTTTATCAGCAGCGACGATACAGCATTCCTCAATTCAAGTGTTCAGAGAGTGAAATTATTCTCATACAAAACGACGTTATGGGTTTTTGACAATTTCGTTAAACGGTACGGGTTAAGGCAAAGCAAACGCTAGCGAAATATGTTTGTATTAATGGGAATTTAGAATATCACCTCACTAAAAATTGTGCATGTTGTAAAGTAGACTGTGGGCGAATGCAAGAAAATGCCTTCCTCAGACAACAGTGACACCAAGTCAGCGCGGCAAACATTGTAACAACGAATTGAAAATGCCAACAGCTGCTTTTGGCAGCTGAGAAAACATTCTTGTCTCATTAGAAGACTATAAGAAATATCTACGTATGTGTTTTTTATTAAAAGATGATAGATGTTGAATACAACATTGCTATTTACTTCTATCCCTACAAACAATCTCTTTAGATATAAATTTTTAGCGACAATTTCTCGAAATAATCTCGATAATGGTTGAATTTTTTGCCTTGAAGATTTTGAATATTTTCAAGTCAAATGAAATATTTGTTTGTCAAACAAAAAATTGTGATGTCGTGAACGTGCGCGCATTTAAAACCGAGTTTGCGTGTACTTATAATCGTTATTTGATTTGAATAATGGACTGGCCATGCGACAGTATATGCGTTTTATTTCAATTTTCAGAAAGAAAATAAGTTTTCGTAATAGTATCCGAGAACAAGAAAAATTACGCTGTCGAAATTATATCGAAATTTTTAAAATTTTCGACATCGTTACGATATCTCGGATAAGATAATTTCAATATCGCAACGATATCGAGATTTTCGAAATTCTCGACATCGTTACGATAGTGTCATTTTTCTCGTTTCGATATAATTTTAGACACTTTAGCAATACTCGAAAACGAGAAAAATTCTCACTTTAACGATATCGTTTCTATATCGTTTCGATATCGTTTCGTTTGCTGGGATGATAATTGTTTAACATTTAACTACATAACTACAACTTCAATGCGTTATTTACCAAACCTTAACTCGACCCACTCGGCTTTTTCATAAAAGAGTAATTCGTAAAGTACTTGTTGATTTCCTTTCATTTTCATACACATTTTTAACGAAAATATTTATTGGGAAATTGCTTTTGTGCAAATTTGAGACAACGGATTATCAGAACATTTGCGTTTACCTCTTTACCATACATAAAATTCGTAGAATGAAAACTTGCCGTGTGACGACGTCGCACGTAGTTGTGATTCTAACTTTCGCTTTCAACTTCCTGTCTAGCATGTGACTCTGGCATTTCACTTTCACATTTCACAACAGCCATGCACGCGACATTCGCTGCGTTCATAGCTTCTACGAAGAGAAAACGGAAACAACGAAAATAAGGAGAAAGCTTTTATCCGCCGATTGTGCGTGGATTGCACCAACCGCTGGGCTTTTCGTGCTCCCTACATGAGTACGACAGTTGGCCATTTGCCGCTAAGCGCAAAGTCTCAAATGAACGTTATTTGCATTGGTTCGTAATAACAATGTGCACGCACCACGTCTCGAAGTTCAATTGTACATATCGTACAGTGCGCCGACAGTGGAAAAGAATCAGCAAATAATTGTTCTAAAGTCAAATTCTATAATACTTGTCATACTGAGTTATGTGTTGGATTGTCAGGGCAGAATTATAGGTCGTCATCGGTAAAATTTAAATTAGAATCGCCAGAAGAATCGAGATTAGGTCGATAACTTACAAACAAGTTGATATATTAAATGAAATTTTAGTATGAATTGAACTGACACCCTAAATAAAAAGCAGCTGTTTAAACAAACCAATTTGTTTAATTGCGTCATTTTAAAAGTAAATTTTTTAAAAGCCACGCAACCACAATTTCTGTTTCAACTATTCTAGACATGGGTTTTGTGTTTTGTAGGTTTTAGGTATGTTTCTCCACGAAATCTTAGAATCCTATCATTGCGCAATTGGGTCAAGAAACAGTTGAATTATTTTACTTGATTCATAGGTATCCTAAAATTTTATATGTGGCAAAATTTCATTAAATTTGGATAGATAAATGTTTGTTTATTTTTTAATAACGCCAAAACACTGTGCATTTCAGCGTAGGCGAACAGCATTCAACATACTTTAATTGTGCTTCGTCGCAGTTAAAGCAGTTAAAGTTTGCTTTATGACGTCTGCCTGTTTTATTGGATGATGTGTTCTTTGTATAATGACGTGACTTGACTCACGAAATAGCGACTAGTTCAATGTATGCTTACTCCATGAGTATTAAAACAAAATAGTTGTTTTCATTTCCCGTTTCGTACACCCATCGATATTTGCAAAATCGAATAATAACCAATCTTTTAAATTTCGCAAATCAAAAACTGATTTACTAGGGGCATGAGTGTATCCGAATTTGTCAATCGCAGCTATTCAACTTTTCTGTGAACTGTTTGCTTGAAGATGACCTTTTGTATTATTGTTGTTATGCTGTTTTTGACTTCTATTTCCGAGTTTACTTGTAAAATTGTGTCTCTAACACAGAAACTTCTTCGAATGTCAGCATGCGTGCCGGTTATAGAGCACCAGCCAGATAAGTATTACAAACTTTCCAGCGAAACACTTGTGGACCAGAACTTTTAGACATTTCATGGTACATGGTATCCCATCATTAACCGAATTGAAGCTAAATGAATGAAGGAAATCTCTTTATAGTTATAAGCTGAATTGAGAAATTTTTTTTATTTATTTCTGCATACTTTATAAATAAATTTATAAAGTATGGAAAGTTGTAGGGCAGCTAGGCCACCGATTACACCAATTATAGTTAGGAGCGTAGTGATATTATATATTTTGGTTAAAATCCCGCAGCGTTTATTATATTGAAGGTTAAAATTGAGAAGTATGTTTTTGGTTTTTTAATAATATTTTAATAATGACCGGTTACTACTTCTGATCACAGTACGATTTCAACCACGCGTCAAAGTGAGTTACTGCTTTGCATGCACTCATTTAACATTGTTCGCTGGGTTGCGGCCGGACCCTGCGTCACTGTCTAATGCGCGGTATGTTGTGTACTTTACAACAATTAACGATATCAGTCTCATTTCGGTACGTCCTACCCCTCACCCCCCCGTCCCGAGTGATTCTCACTCCTAAGGAACCCAACGCACAACAAATGTGAATCATCGCCGATTATTAAAAATTATATGGAGCGCCCTCTGAAAAGCGCGCACCAACACAAATCACTCACCGCAATGACAACGTCCTTAATCACGTTGCGATTCCGCTTCACCATGTTCGCCAACGGCTTCTTTACGTAGATTTTCGGCATCCTACCGGGTGGCGCTGTGCGTGTGTACGTCTGCGTGTCTGTACTCTGGAGCGTTTTACCACCCAAAGCGTTGCGGCTCGCACGAGATCCACCACACTAGCGTGTCGATGCAGTGCATACGCGACGCAGTCGCCGTCCCCGCTGGCCGTCGTCCCGCTGGTGGTGCTCGCTCGTTTGCTGATGCTCGCCAACAGCCGAGAAGTCGTCAATACCGCCACAGCCGTCCAGAACTTGTATTCCCCGCTTTCTGCTTCGACAGCAACGCAAATTGCAATGTTAGTGTTGTTAAAACAAGCAATGTTTTAATGTGCTTTTGACCGAGTCAATGTTCGACCCAACGAGGAAGAACTGATGCTCATCAGCCGTTCCACTCCGCAAGCGTTTTCACAGCACAATTCTACTTCACAAAGCACATTCTGGCATATCTACCTTTAATTTGCACAGCGTTCAACACGAACTTGCTTTTTCAACGCAGTTTCCTTTCCCGATTATAAGAAATTCCTTCCTGCTGCATATTAAATCGAAGGAAGTTCGGTTGGTCGGTCAGGCACTAGAGACACAAAAATATCGGCACGTCGATTACGGTGTATTCGATAATGTTCTGAAGTGGGTGGCGGATTAGTACTACACAGCGCTGCATTTGTTCGGTACAAATGCAACAAACACTTTCTAACATATGTATTGCGTTGTTTCCCAATCGTCATTCAATGCGTAGCAACTTGACCGGAACATAGACTTGTGGCTTAAACGCTCAAAATGTTTTTGCTCTATCGCAGCTTTATAATTTGTAAAAAAATATACAGTCTGACATTCGTTGATTTTCTATTATATCAACAAAAACTAGAAGGTCCTTTTTCCGCTTAAACGCAAAGGACTTTGTAACTGCGGCCTACGTGCTTTTTCCTATGATTGAAGATATATGAATGTTTCTATTTATTATATACAAACCAATAAATCAAATATAAATAGGTTGGTATCCCTGTTATAAATCTGTTTCCAGTAGTATCAGTGTATCCAGAGTCTATGGTGACTCTGGTGTATCTATTGATTGTAAAAATTACATAGATCTAGGTTTTTGTTCACCATGTTTGGTATATTTATTTCTAAGAGAACTAAAATAAATTGCAAAACTTCAGCCATGTTAACAAATATTTTTTATTTGTAAATTTCAAGTGCCTACGCTTCGTCATCACTGCTACTTTCGTCTTCGTCACTATCACTACCCTCACCGGCAGTGTCCTCTTCTTCCGCGTCCTCTTCATCCTCTTCAGCAGACTCTTCGTCGTCCGCAGAGCTCAGCCCCAATACTTTCTTCTTGATTGATTTGTCTCCCGTCTTTACATTCTTCGTCTGCTTTGTGCGCTTTGCCGGCACGGCTTCTTCTTTGTTCGCCTCCACGGCTGTTGAATCATCTGTCAACAGTTTGTCACGCATCTCTTTAAATTTGCGTTTGCGTTCGACTTGACTTTTGGTGAGCTTTAAGATTTGCGCCTCTTTTGTCAGAACAAAATTGGACAAGACTTCATTGGCCTCCTTCTTCAACTTCAGCAATCGCTCCTCACGCGGCCCCACTACATATGGAGTCTCTGCTGGCGGTTGAGTGCCTGCGCTGATATAGATGGGTAACGACGAAGTTCCGGTTATGTCGATCTTTAAAAACATGCCACGTATATTGGCCCAACCGCCAGGATAACTAGTTTTCAGTTGCGACACCACATGGCCCACGTTCTCGGCCAATTGCTTTGCCGAGTGCTCGCTATTACCCACCGGAATAGAGATCAGATCTCCCTTGTGCAGCTGCTTGTAGGCCGTACGGCGCAGAGACTTCTCAATTTCATTCTTCAGATTTTTCAAATTGTCCAGACGTACTGCATGAAACGTTGTTCGCGGCTTTTGGAAAATCTAATAGAGATATTGTCAGCCTGTTTCTCTCAATTACTACGGACATTGAAACTGTGCTTACCTTGCCACAAAAACCCGCCACCTGTCCGACCAGACGGCCGTCGCATAGGAAAAAGTCGTAGGTGTTGCCGAACTTGCGGACACTCTCGAACGATTTGCACTCATTTCGCAGCTGATTGAAGGGCACCACTTTCAGGCCTGTTATACCGGATTCGCGGAAAAGGTCCTCGTAGTGCTGAATTGTGGGTTCGTAATCGATTTTAGCGCCCCGCTGCAGATCGGGCACCACAATCGCCACATCGTCGTCAGCCTTGACCAGAGAATGCTTCAGATTGCTGCAATAGTTTTAACGTTAGACTCATAATGCAGACACGATGAAGATGCGTTTTGCATGTTGCGTCCACACTTACAGTTTAACCATGCGCTTAGGGCAGCTTGGTATTTTGAAACTGCTAACATTCAACATGTAGCGAAAGTCGTCAAAAATTACAGCAGACTTTCGGTCGGCTACCTCCTTTTCAACCAGCTTCCTAAGTGCGCTCGCAACTTTTTCTACATTCTCTTCATTCACGATGGCGCTGAACTTGTCCTCATCGAAAGCCGCTGGTGGCTCAAATAGCTTGATAGATGGCTTATCCTTCTTCCCCTTGCCAGTGCGCTTTCCTTTCAACTGTCGTTTCTTGGAAGCGCGCTTAGTAGCAGTTTTTTGTTGCGGCTTCTGCGGCTCTCCCTGTTTTGCCTTAAGCGGCTTGGATTTAATTTTTTTTGGTTTTGCGGGAGCAACCACTGTAGCAGTGGCAAGTGCACCATGGCTTTTTTTTGCTTTCTTGGCACCGGGTTTTGTTGTTGAAGTCGGCGTTGGTGTTGCTGGCGGTGTCGGTGTTGGTGCCAGCACAAGCGGCTTTTTTACTTTCGGTGCCTGTTTGCTCTGCGTCTCACCATTGACACGCTTCTTGCTTTTTGTCTTACCTTTTCCATCAATCTTGCCCGGTTTTGTAAGAGCGTCTAGTTTCAGTTTTTTACCGAAACCCTCAGCATGCTTCGCTACTTCCTCAATAAGTTTGTCTTTTTTTACTTTTGTTCCAGGTTTATTGAGCGATTTGGGTGCACGCTTTTCCTTCTTATTCATGACTTAATGGTTTGTAACACAAAATCTTTAAACTCAAACAAATTTCAGACAGTTTCGTGCGCCAATGGTACACGTGCAACTCAGGGATGACATTTTCGGAACAAAAGAACCACCTGGGTTGCCATTACTCTTTCAATTATGTTCCACGATGAAGTGCTGAAACTGGAGCAATCTATACAATGTGGTTCCCAAACATGCCTTGTTTAAATCGTAAAACAATCATGATTTAAATTAAATTTCAATTTGTAGTGCAAACATATATTTGCATGTTGAACAGTATATTTTCCTACTCCTACGTGGTATTATGTGGAGAAGTGTTGGTGTAACTTGAATGCTATATTGAGAATGAGGTTTGTTGTTGCCTTGCTTTAGTCGGCAGTTTAACAAGCGTGAAGAGATTATTTTACGTTGAGGCTTGCATAAAATATGTAAATCCATGTGCATATTAAATGCTAATGGGCACATTTTATGTAGGCATTGCACCCTGTGAGGTTTTCTATGCTTTGGAGCTAAGAACTGTGGCTTGTCAACATTGGCGGACATAGCGTTGGCAGCCCTGGGTGAAATGCAATTCCACTGCTCATAACTTAAAAGCGGCTCGTGTGGTATTATTGTCGATTTTCCCCATCTGTGTTTTTCTTAACAAACAGCACATTTGCACTTAAGTTGAAACACTGTGTAATCAAACCTAAATGCGCGAACAACTAGCAGCAGTCGAGTGACATTAGCTGTGAGTCGTTGTGTGCATTGCCACTGTGGCATCGGTACTCAACTGACGTGTACAAGAGTGCCTCTTCAGGAGTCGCACGGGAAGGATGGTGCGTGTGTTGTTTTTGCACCCTGATTTGGGAATCGGGGGCGCCGAACGACTGGTCGTCGATGCTGCTTTGGCACTGCAGGAGCGCGGCCATGAGGTCAGTTTTCTGACGAACCATCACGACCCGCGGCACTGCTTCCGTGAGACGGCCGACGGCACACTGCAGGTGCGCGTTGTTGGCGACTGGCTGCCGCGAAAGATATTCGGACGCTTCTACGCCTTCTGTGCGTACTTCCGCATGGTGTACGCGGCGTTGTATGCCGCATTGGTACTGTCGCGGCGAGAGAGCATCGATATGATATTCGCCGACCTAATCTCTGTGGGCATTCCGTTTCTGCGGCTAGCCCGCAATCGTCCCAAAATCGTATTTTATTGCCATTTTCCCGACCAGCTGCTAAGCGTGCGCGAAGGCTACTTGAAGAGTATATACCGGGCGCCTCTCAACTACCTGGAGGAGTTCACTGTAGGCATGGCAGATATGACGCTGGTCAATTCCAAATTCACATTACGGGTGTTCAGCGAAACCTTCTTCCGGCTGAAGATGGTACCAGACGTACTCTATCCGTCGCTCAATACTAAATACTTTGATCGAATGATGCGCGACCAGCCAACGGAGCAGCTAGCCGCTACAGTGTCTAGCTGTCAAAGCATTCCAAAGAACGCATTTATCTTCCTAGATATTAATCGCTATGAGCGCAAAAAAAATCACGAGCTCGCACTGGTCGCTTTCCAACTACTGCAGGACTCGCTGCCACCCAGTGACTTCCGGCGCTGTCGCCTGATTATTGCCGGCGGTTATGATACGCGAGTGGTGGAAAATGTCGATCATTACGACGAGTTGCAGCGACTCGCGCACAAACTCGGCCTTCAGGAGCAGATATTGCTGCTGCGTTCCCCTAACGACGACGACAAGTTCCAACTGCTGCGCTGTGCCAACTGCCTGCTGTACACGCCGGAGAACGAGCATTTTGGCATCGTGCCGCTGGAGGGTATGTACATGTCAAAGCCGGTAATTGCGCTGAACAGCGGCGGCCCCACGGAGACCATTGCCCACAACCTGACGGGGCTGCTGTGCGAGCGAAGTGCCGCCGACTTCTCCGCCGCCATGCTACGCCTGTACAAGGACGATGCGTTGCGGGAGCGAATGGGTGTGATGGGCCGCAAGAGAGTTGAGCAGAAATTCTCCTTCGAGGCCTTCGCAAACAAATTAGACAGCATTGTTGCCCAAGCCACAAAGCCAGCCGAGTTGCTGCAGCGCCGCAAGGAGGAATGAATGACGAAGTAAAACCAATAAACCAAATGCGATATTGCTAACATAATCTAAAGTCGGATTCGTATTTTATTTAAGCGGTAATTACAGAGTTAAATGCCTCTCTTAAGAACGCGTTTCCACACTGGAGCAAATGGGTGCTCAGAAGGGTATTCGCCAACGTCTAGCAATTACTACCTGGGAGACCGCGCTGTGCTGGTTCAATTCACTGAGGGCTTTGCGGTTGTGGCTCGAGCACTAGCAATTGTTGTTAAAATTGTAAGCCGCGCAATAGAACAATGGTTTCGATTTCTTCTTACAATTTTCTGTTCGTTCTCGGCTCAAATAAGCAGTTAAAATTCCATGATAGTGTTTATGTTTTCAGCTAATAATGACTATAAATTGGGCTGGTTAGATTTAGTTAGGATTAGTTCATTTCATGAATACAAAAGAGGCTGAATTCTTCTATTAATAGACTACTCATACAGCGTGGGACTTTAAGGGTGGTATACAGATTTCAAAGTGAAAGAGATAAAAATGCCTGACGTGGTGTCGCAATGCTGCGCCCAACCAAGAGCTCTGTATTCCGCTGCAGCCATTTGTTTGTACATTGAGCGTAGCTTTTACTCTTCTCGCTTGTACATGTACAAGTAGCCGAGCTCCTTGGGTGGGTTCTGTGACAGAGCCACCTTGTTGTCGTTGAAGATGACCCAGCGTCCGTCCTTGCGTATGTGACAGACATAGTGCCCCACCTGTGCGGAGGTGCCCATGTGCGAAATGAATGCCGTTAGCTTGTATTTGCCCAGGCCATCGCGATAAGTCTTCGGCGTTGCCGCATAGGCGGCAGAACTTGTCTGTCCACCGATCAGTGCCGCGTCGTCGGTGTCCATGTCATCGGCGTGGGAAAATATCCAGTCGGTGGCACGCTCGATATTGCCGTCAGTCGCTTTGAGTGCCTTTGTCGCTTGGCGCTCTTCGAAGCCCATACTCATGAGCATGGCCAGGCTTTCCGGGTTGGCGACAAAGTCAACCCCCTTGTCGCCGCAGCTGCCGATTCCGTCGTTGGGCACAACAAACGGCTCTGAAATATCCGCGTCCGCAATATGTTCCATGAGCCAGTTCGAGGCCGCATCCAGACCGCTGTTCTTCGTGTGGAAAACGGCGCGCTTGCAGGCTTCCTGCGGGAAGCCCATCTGCATCAGTTCGCCCAACACACTCTCGTCAAAAATGAACTTCGGTTTGCTATCCGTGTCAGGCAAAGGCTGTTCCGATGCCTGCAGGCCAGTGGCGCGCCAATTTGAAAAGTCCAGTTCGTCGGGCATTTGCACGGCAACATCCAGCTTCTTCGGCACCCAGTCGTCGCCAAGCGTGAATTTGCGCAAATGCAGCATCAAATAGTCGGGCATGCTAGCCAAGCGCGATGTCTTTTTGGCAGAGGTGTTGCATTTGGCAGCTGATGAATAGAACTGGTCCACCAACTCGGGCGCAAAGAAACGCTCCAGGCATGCAGCGACCGGCACCTTATACCGTACGACGTTCTTGTCATTGCCACCGGCCGTCGCCTTGTCCGCCTGCCGCGCCAGATACTCGCGCACCTCGTCCAGATTAATGGCTTTGTCCAGTGGTATTTCTAGCGGTAGGCAAAATTCTTCCCTCCTTGTGTATTTCACCTTCTTGCTGATCATGCACTCCACGCGCTCCTCCACGCTGAAGGCCAATGCATCCACTGGGTTCGCCTGACTACGTGAATGCCGTCCGATAATGTTGATCAAGTGCAGATAGAAGTCATACGCGTCCTGTTGTTGCTTAGTGCTGAAGTCCGGGTGGTTCTTGCCCACGACATTTTTGAACATGGCCGGCGAAATGCCCGTCGACTCGTCGAGCGTGTTTTCTGCGATACTGCTGTATTTGCCTGACCATAGTCCGTTGCCTAATTTTGCCATTTGTATGTTGAAATCATTGGCAGGATCAGGTGGAAACTCGGAGAAATATTTCTCAGCACCTTCGCCTACATAACGCTTTATGAAATCCGGAATTGTAAAGAGCACCTAAAAAGAAGAAAAGTTGTCATTTGACTTCCGGACGGTAGGGCTCAAATGATAACAAGGACGTTCTACGAACTTCAGCCAAAACTTGCGTTTCATCAAACCGAGACGTTGATGTCAAACCAGTCAATGTAATAATTGATAACTCCGATATTTTGACACGTTTTAACGTACTCACCTGCAGTACGCTGTTGATATAACATGAGTTGCCCATGTTGCGCATTCCTGTGTAACCAGGACCAGCCAGCGGTTGCAGTTCGCTGTCGCTTTCGGTTAGCAAGGACCATTCGCCAATGCGCTGATTGATTTCCAACTCCAGCTCCACCATGGACTTTTCGCTTTTCTTCATTGCGGCCATGTTAATGCCAAAGTGAGCCAAATGTTTCTCGAGATTGGGATTTATCACCATCTCGTCCTCCGGGTAGGAGAACACGTCCGATTTGCCATCGGCCGTAATAGTGCCCAATTTCACGGCCAACGGATACCCCATCTCCCTATAGTGTTCAACGGCGTGATCGTTGCCGCCGGAGCCGTCAAAGAACTTGCGGCCACACAATATGGAACCGTCAGTCAGATTCAGCCACAAATTGTTAGTGAGATCACATTTTTCGCATTTCCAACCAGACGGTGGTATCTTCTTACCATTGTCCAATTGCTTTAAACTGTCGGCATACTTGGACACCTGACGCACCTCACCATCCCAAGTACCTGCAACGAGAACAAGAATCGCAACACATTTTTCGTCCACGCCGTTTAAATGAGCGCACCTGACAGCGTCTGCTTTTCCAGTTTGGCTATCGCAGACTCCTGCGCCAGCACAGCCTCCACCGACTGTGTCACCAGCAATGGCAGCTGGGCATCGGGGTAGCTTAGGCGCACATCCTCCGGCAGCACAACAATGCTGTATGTATTCTTGTAGTCGTACTTCTCGCTGGCCTCAGTATAGCCTCCTTCCACGCCAATTGCCAAGCGCGTAATTTTGCGCTCCGGTCCGACTTCATCGCTTTTGGCATCCTTAGCGGCGACACACGCTTTCGGCGTCTTCACGCGTCGTATGTACAAAAAGACGGCATTCCCCGTTTTCTGCGCATAGCGGCGCACATACTCCTCGCCGAATCCTAGAAATGTGGTCAGACTTACATAGAGTCCGGTCGTGCTCTCGGGACTGTCGTACGAGTAGACGCACTCATCTTTGTAAATTGGCTGGCTGTCGGAAGGGACCCGAATTTTAGACAAATGCTTCTTCAGCAATTCCATTGCGATGTAGTATCAGGGCTGCTGACAAATGCGGCTTTCTATCTCAGTCGCTCGGCCGACGTCTTTTGTGTCTTTTCTATTCCTGGACTACAATTATTCAGCAACTTGGCTCACCGGGTGCGTCACGATAACAAAGTTGCAGCGAAACTCAACCAAATTGAATGTTTTGAACACTAGACAGAGTGTCATGGATTTTCGAAATTGACTAAATGCAGAAAGTTAATGTGTACAGGGCGTTTCAGACGATAAACATGGAACAAACTTCTTTGTGCTTAGCCCTCTACTGCCCCATACGGCCTTAAGACACGGTCCACCAAAACCTAGAAAAGTCCACATCAATTTTAATTTTTTAAAATGAAATCTTTAGGGCATGTTATAGATAAATTAAGTTGTAATTTCTTTAATGTAGCACGGCTGTAAGCATCACATGTTTCCTATTATTATCAGTTGAAATTTGAACTTGGTGGAAATTAGTAGAAATAATTATTTCGTAAAAAGTAAATAAAAGAAAAAATATTAAAAATATTTCGTTAAAAGATTAAAACAAGAAAATTATGATTGAGTACCTTGTAATGTAATTTATTGATTTGAAGTGTTTTATAGTGAAAAAAAAGGATTGACAGTTCCTTTTTCAGCTTGGGAAAGCAGACTGCCTTTAGGCTGCATCAGGCACCAAAGCGAAAAGATTTAATGCATTTGGGCTTGTATGTGGTTTCTTTAAAAGGGCTTTGGGACAGAAAATGAAAAACTGACTATGCCAAGTTACTATAAATGACCGTCTATATCAACATTTGGATGGGTCTCGGCAAAAAATATTTTTTTGTCGCACGGTGTAATAAATGTAAAGTTAGGGTTTTCACTCAGTGCATCATAACTTTGTCATTTTTCTTTCGATTCCATTGATGTTAGGCTTAATGTTTGCTCAAATAATATGTATATATTTCATCCTAAATTTTAAAACCAGAGGAAATAATTTATTTTATCCATAAAAAAAATCATTCGAAAATATATGATTTTTGAAAATGGTCAAAAAATGCACTTTTTTACAACTTTCACCGTCAGTAACTTCCTCAAATCTCATCTGATTTGGACAATCTGTATATTGCTGGAAAGACTAAGGTATTATCTTCTGACCGCCGGACAGCTTGTGTTAGTCGGAGGATTCGTTTGCGAGATATGTGCTCATAACTGAAAAACTTGTTTTTCGAAGATTTTTCGAAACCGCTGGTTACGAAAATTTTTGGATTTTCAGTTTCGTGTTCAGCGGCCTAAAATTAGTCTAGAAAACACTTTTATTTTAGTGTAATCAATAAAACGTGAAACTGGTCATCAGTTAAATTTATTAGCTTATGTGCCCAGTACGGCCTTAACCCCTTGACGTATTTCCACGAGTCTGACTCGTGGTACAATTTTTGTGCCAAACATGATTATCACGAGTCTGACTCGTGGTACAATTTCTGTGTGTACAATTTGTTATCTACTATGAAATACCATTAATTTTTTACAGGTTATTATATTTCGATTCTCATAATAATAAAAATAAAATTAGTTGTTGCCGTGCACAACATCTAAAATAAATAGTTTTATTACACGCATTCACATTTCGTTTTGTTTTGCAGCCGTTTGTAAGCATCCAAACCGGTTTGTTTTGTGCAAGTTGTGTGCGAACAGTTGGAAACGAATTTCGTTGCGCTACCTGATACGTCAAGGGGTTAAGGCACGCAAATTTATATAGGTTTCACGCCCACACAGAAGCAAATTTTTGTATTTTAAAAATTTTCCCTTCTTATATGATTGTAAAACCACATGGTAAACAATTTTTCGACTTAAAAACAATTGGGGCAGTAGAGGGTTAATTGAGTTGCGTGACCTTCTCACAGCTGCCGTAACGGAGAACCGAGAATCGGTGCCGAAGAAATTGCAGCAGCTTCAGAACTAGAATACTTGAAATAATACCTTGTAGAACATATCACTGGTTTGCAAAACATTGCCTCGACGTTGCCGATATCTCAGTTGGAATCCAAAGTCGATGGATGATTTATCCAAATAGTTTCTTTCAAAATGGCTCAAAGAGCTACAGCTGAGCTGCACTCAATTGAGTACTGTCTCATAGGCTTTGAACGAAACGAGGGTTTAAGAGTGGTTTTCAAAAATTCCAAGCGTAGTTCACAAGCTGCAACTCAACGGCTTAAAGCAGAGCAAGAAATACAAGCCCTAACCACTATTAATTCGTACCCTTACGCTTTTTCTCATATTCATTTTTCAATTTCTCATATTAATTCTTCAAAAACGGTTCCACAACAATAATATTGAAGTTTTAGTCTGGCCTTCATCTCGCCCAGATCTAAGTCCAATAGAGCCCTAATGAAAATAAGATTGAGGAATGAGCCCCCACGAACCCTCTTGGAACTAGACAACAAAATTCAAGAGGTTTGGGACTCTATTACACCGGAAGAGTGTTAGAAACTTGCAATGCAGAGTTGATGCCAGGCTGTAATCGTAGCAAAGGGAGGGAAACCCGATATTAATTTTTCTTTCATTTCCGGTCGTACGAGTTATTAGTGGCCACTTTTAATTGTAACTTTTTGAAGTTGCTCTGTTCAAAAATTAATAATAAAAAAAATTAAAAATTTGTTTTCTAATAGTAGATTTTTCAGCCTTTCAAAAGAGTATAAATACTGCACGAAACCTTTGACAAATAATGGTTAAAAGGTAATACTAAAAATTAATATGAGAAACAGTGTAGGGGTACGAAGTACTTGTAGTTCCTTAATAGCCTCTCAATGAAAGTCTGAACAGGTGTAATTTATATGATGTATGTATTATTATTATTAGAGAAAATTGCCGAGCTTGCGCTCGTTTGTCTCCGCAAAATGTTCATAATAATAGTCAAACAAAAATGTATCTTGCATTACGAACATTACACTGTATGTACATACGCCTTAATCATTATATGCTACTGTAGTTTAATCACACACATAGACTCGATACTTATTTAATCAACTTGTCATCTTCATACATTCATGTACACGTAACGTTAATGCTTCTTTTGCCACAATGAGTACTTGATGCATTTGTGTTGCTAGTTGCTACTTTGTTTGCTGCATTACAGTTATGCACTTTGCTATGCTGCAGCGACTCTGCGCTGAATCTCTTTGAATAATTCCATATAGTACGTATGTAACTGTGTGCGTGCGTGTGTGTGTGTGCAAGAGCTCTAAATATTAATTACATCACGCAAGTGTTGGCGGCTGCTGTTTGGTGGGGTGCGTTATGTGGATGAAACTAACGAAACGAACTGAAACGGCAGGCAACTGCAGCAGAAATCATATATACAGATCACACACACATCCAGCGCCGTGCACTGAGCACAAACAAACCGCGAAATAATAACATAATTGAAAAACCGAACAAATGATTGTTTGCTTTACTGTATATTTGTAAACGAAGAGTTTTAAATTAAATATCT
The DNA here is from genome assembly GCA_964056695.1 of Melieria picta. Lineage (NCBI taxonomy): Eukaryota > Metazoa > Arthropoda > Insecta > Diptera > Ulidiidae > Melieria > Melieria picta. Next base: position 21,660,768 of record OZ057399.1, read on the forward strand.
TAATTGCATAAATCACTCGTTATAATCACTTAAATTATCAATAGTAATCAATTTGTATACTAAAAGTAACCCTTTTCTATTTAGACTTTAAAGTAGCGCATTAAAAGGAATATATGTTTTATCAAAGAACATACAACATAAAGAATGTGCGACGCAGCACGGAGGACCAACATTTCGTCGGCGTGCCTGCCGATGAGTATCTACTGCTCGTATCGCTCGAAGGGAGACAATCGAGCGCACATTTAGTGCGGCCACAGGGAAGGGCCATGGCCTGTGGTGTTTGTGGTTTCAGACCATTTAACGAATCGCTTTCTGGTTGATGAGCATATAAAATGAAATTAATTAAAAAATGATCGACTGTTAGCGTATTTCAATATTGACAAGTTTTGATATTTAGGGCTATTTTAAAATGCTTAAGTAGTTAAATTATAAGTAAATCTACGAGTAGCAAAAAATCAAGGACAACAAATTTATACATTTACATAGACATGTTTCGAAAGGTGTAAATTTCAGCTTGGCAACTGCACGTTTGGAGGTAAAGATGAACAAAATAAAGCATATTTCTCATAAAATGTAAAAAAATCCAAATTTTCACTTAAGCTATTTCGCCAAACTGCCGTTTTTAATTCTATATGTGCTCTTTTATTTCAACCATATGCTCGTTTATTTAATCACTGGCTAACACTAGCAACAAGAAAACGAATAAATTAAATAAAAATTATGCATGCAGCCCCTCTCCCCGTGACCGACAAATATGCACTCTGGTGCTGGCATTTTCTACGCACCTAGTCTATTATTTTGATCGCATGCGATGCGCCTTCTTTATACTGTATACTCTTTGGTAATATCAACTAAATTTATTCTGTAGAAAAACTAACATATGATTAAAATTAATTCCCCTTCACGTTGGCTCGTCGGCAGCACGCAAGTGTTCATAGGCCACAGTAGAAATGAGTCCCAGCTCCTTGCCGGGAGCTGCCGGTGAAATCACTTTCAATGTCAGTGCTGCGCATCTCTGCCATGTTGCGCACGGACGCAACAATTCGACAATACTTGCAATTTTGTTGGTGCTAGCGAGACGTTAAGACGCATTGGGACACATAATCACAGTCGTGGCAAAAACACGACCAGACAATCAAAGACATAAACTGCCTTGCTGACATACCTACATGCAAATCTAGTATACGATTACGAAAAAGGCGTGAGCGCGGAGCATGCAAGTGCAGTTGGCGCTGCGGAAAGCGAAAACAGCAGCAAATCGAAAACATTCCAACCGACAACAAATTAACAGCTGTTTATGTGTAATGATTGCAATAGCTTGCCACGGCGCGATATACACAGCATCACATACGCATTATGCACACATTCACACGCCTGTATTTTGATTTGTTTTGGTTGCTTGGATTCTTCACTTGATTTGCTTAGGGTTAGCATTTTAATTGTACGCTCTACATTTGTTATACTCTTTGTGTTGTGATGTTAACGTTGTGGTTAAAGTTCAAAGTTCTTAATGTTGGTTGCAGTGGGGCACTGTGTGCTTGACCGTAGCTGCTGGAACATGCATGCAGTTGCTACATTTTTGAATATCGTAATTTGCTGGCGCTCTGCTTGGGCGTCGCCCTTCAGGTTGGCGTTCCGCACTATGTTGTTTGCTGCTTCTGCTGTTGCTGCTGCTGGTACTCTATCGGGCTGGTGATTGCTTTTAGAAAATCGTGTTGCGACTTCAATATGTTGCGAATGATTCGCAGCCACTCATTGTTGAAATCGACCGGGCACGCGTAGCAGATCATATTCAAGTCGGGTCGATTCGGGTCGGTTGACTTGAGCAGAAAGCGATTATTGGGCAATTCTTCGAGCTGCATTTTGTTTACCTAAAATCACACACACACAGTTGTTGCCCAATTAATGTAAAAATAAATAAATACGTAAAAATAAAAACCAACAACAAAATACTAGTGATTACACAGTGCAACACTAAAAAAGGGGACAAGGCCAAACATGTCTCATTGGATAGAGGATCTCAGTAGGTAAAAAATTACCAAGGGATTTTTTCCGGGATGTTCGAGTTTTTTTAAATGCAGTTTAAAGATGGCGGCTTATTGCCCCTTACTGAAACTTTTAAAACATCATATCTCTTGACTCAAATGTCAGAAAGGAATAATTTTTACGTCAAATGAAAGCTAATGATATGAAGCCGCAGAAACCATATCCTTTTTTGAAAAATTTTATGAAAAAGGATATGAAGGACGTCAACTAAACTTTTATCCTTGAATATCCTGGAAACCGTGAGAACTAAATTTATATAAGGGACTTCTGGTAAAAAAATATTCAATCGTATAGATGATTATAAATTTCATGTAAATCACTTTTACAGTTAAGACTCTACAACGATTAAAAAAATGCGCTTTGCTACATTCGATGTTTTTAATAAGGAGCTACGAGATATTCTGTACATAAACACATGAATGTAGCCGTGTATAATTTTTGAAACGCTGTAGTGGCTTAACAGTGAAAGTGATTAAAATGAAATTAATATGCTGATCTTTGAATGCTTTTTTACCAGAAGTCCCTTATATAAATTTAGCTCTCACGGTTTCCAGGATATTCAAGGATACAAATTTAGTTGAGGTCCTTCATATCCTTTTTCATACAATTTTTCAAAAAGGATATTTTTTCTTCGACCTCATGTCATTAGCTTTCATTTGACGTAAAAATTATTCCTTTCTGACATTTGAGTCAAGAGATATGATGTTTTAAAAGTTTCAGTTTGGGGCACTAAGCCACCATCTTTAAACTGCATTTAAAAAAACTCGAACATCCCGGAAAAAATCCCGTGGTAATTTTTTACCTACTGAGGTCCTCTATCGAATGAGATATGTTTGACCTTGTCCCTCGAAATTTGTTTTGAATTTATTGCACTGTGTTATCGAACGGGCTGCCCCACCTGAATGTGCGACCGATAGGTGTACGTGGGACTGGTGTACTGCATTTTCTTGCCGTCAATGTCAGCAAAAATAACACTCTGCTCGAATAGGAATACGTAGAGTTCGCGTGGTTTATGCATCATGTACGCATTGCGCTCAGCACTCTTGGCGTCCTCAATGCAGGTGAGCTTGCCGTGCAGCAACAGTTTTCCCTGTGCCGTTATTTTGCCTTCGAACTTTTGCAAGCGACGCAGCTCCATTGTCTCGTTGGCAGTCTTGCAAATTACCTGCAGAGGAGAGTTCGCGTTAAGAACTAAATATTTCAATTGTTGTTCGCGGGCTAATCTTACCCCCATTACGCGCATGGCTTCCTCTATGCCGGCAACTTCGTCGTCCAGGCCGGCGCATTTGGCATGCTTGGCGATTTCCCTGAACAGCAGCTCGTACTTGGGTAGTCTTTGCACGGGTTTAATGAGCAAATCATTGAGCTGTAAACGAGATGAGAGACATGATAATTCAAATTATTAGACGGCACGGAAATCGCATTGCGCATTATGCACACTCACATCCAAACGATGTTTGAGCTTTTGTCTTATTTGATCGAAATACATAAAGTGGGTGGTCACGATGTGATCCGACACGGGCTTGTTTTGGTAGTACTTGTTGTACATGTCGAATTTTGGCGCATAGTGCTTTATCATGGGCCCCAGGTCAGCGGGTGACTTTTGGCAGCGACGAAGTGCGTCCAAAAAATACCTACAGAATACATATCGAAACATATCGTACGCCATAGAATTGATTGCCACTCTGACTTTTACATACTTTTTGTGCCATTCATAAATCGCTTCAATATTCCCGAAGACCATGCGCTCCTTGCCGCCCTTCAGGTCATCGGGTATGGGTATATCACTATTCGAATTGAGAACTTCAGCCAGGTAACTGAAAATAAAGAGTGGACAACTATAGTTCCGTTTTACTGTTTAAGACTGCCCGAGCGAGAATCGCCTGCACTTACCCATTGACAATGTCTGCCAAATCTTTTATGTACAGCTCTTCAGTGGCGATTAGTTCGGCGAGTGCGTATTTGCGTTTCTTCAACGCACTATCAATATCGCTGCTTTCGGTGTTATTCTGTGCAAGAGTTCATAAAATCAGAAGCATGCTTCAGTGAGTGTGTACACATTGGTTTAGAACTTTTTTGTGAAAACGTTTTTGGAAATCATTTGACCAAGTTTGAATATTCCTAACCGGTTGTGGTCAAAAACGGTGTCCGCTTAGCGCAAGGACTAATTAGCGTTCGAATGTTGCTCACCTCCTCATTGTTGTAGGCGGTGCCGTTGCCGCAGGTGCCGTCGTCCAGTTCGGTGCTACCGCCCACGCCGCCACTGTCGCATCCATTGCTCTCGCAACCGACCACACTGCCAATGTTAATATCAAGATTTGGTTTGTGGATTTTGGACTTTTCTTCGTGTTGTTCCTGCACAAAACAAAAAGCGTTAATCGTACAATTAATTGCCAACGACCTGTGTGAGCGGTTTACGCACCGTCTTCTCCTTGACAAGCTGCTCGATTTCGGACAAATCTATGGGCGGATTGCCTTCCATTTTGCCAGAACTTGCCTGCAATTAGAACGAATCGAATTGTACGCAATTAATGCTACCGCTGAAAATGCACTAAATCAACGAGAAAACGCAGTGTTGGCGCCCACCCACTCTGGTAAAATAAACCGCTTGCTTTTCAGTACACTTGCTTGATATTGAGCAAAAATTGCGTCAATGAACCACACGCAGCAAGTTGTGCGTTTTACCAAGTTGCAACTATTTAGCAGCGAAAAGTTTCCAAGATTTGCCGTGAACCCTGCGAACGCAACTACTGAAAGTCAAACAACATTTTGCGCGGAACACCAACAGGCGAATGTGCGTTTCGGACTCTTGGATAGGTGAGTTCGTACGTCGATGAGCACAACACTACGTATATATATAATATCTTTGTATATTCATATATGTATGTATATAGAAGTGTAGATATTGGAATGTACTGTAGGTAGGTGTGTGTATATGCGGCACGAATGACGAAAATGCGCTTCACTCATCTTCTTCAGTTCTTGCCACAATTGATTGTATTAACTATTGTTTTCGCTCGGGTTCTCCGCTGCGCGCACAAAATGCGGATACTGCTGTGTTTAGATGGTTCAAGTGTTACTTTACTTTTCGCATGCGTTTGTCTGTTGTGTGTGCCTGTTTATTTTCACATCGATGGCATGAATTAAATATTTTGAAATTCGTGCTTTCGCTGTGGGCTTTTATTTTGCCCACCGAAAACCAATCGCCAATCGCAGCGCGCATGAGGCGCCCGGACAGATGACGTGCGCTGACGATGAGAACGAAAACACTTTGAAGTGTGACCAACATTAAGGCTAATTATGACTATAAAAAAAAGTATTTTTAAACAAATATTGTCTCTTGCCATGAAAAAAGTGTGTAACCCAAAATACATGTTCACGTATACAAACATACACACACACACACACATATAAGTTAATACGTATGCATAAACAGTTTATAGTTTGACAGTATTACTAAGCAGTTTCTGTTCTGTTCTTTGGGCTGAAATGCAACAGCGACTGTTTATGCCGCCAAATTTGTTTTTATCCACTGAGTGTTTTAGTTGAGGTTGAGCGACATATTTATACTCTACTTGGTGTGGGATAATGAATACAAACAAGAAGGTCGACAATACTATCTATGTGAATATTTATACCATACATTGTGAACACCTGTGCGCTTCAGAAATTTGTTCCCCATATGCAAAGTGAAGAAATATTGTCAGAGCTAATGGGTATAGAGGTCGTGTAGATTGGTACGGTTTAGTTGCAAATTAAAATCTCTAAAAAGAACATTACACGCCCATTTGAAACTAGTAGTTTACTTTAGTAGGAATTTGATAAAATTGTTAAAATAAACAGTAAATTTCTCTCAAGCGATTTTGAAGAAAAACCGTTTCATATAAAAAATTGCAAATGAATCTGCAATTAAATCTTTACAATCAAAACTAGTTTCCAGAAATTTCTGTTTGGTTTTTGGCTAAACCAATTCTTAGAGAGCTGAAAAATTGCCATTATTGCTCCCAAGAATGTTTGGTTTTTATTATTATTTTATTATGGTTACATCGCAACAGCTATAATTTTTATAAACAAAAAATTGTATTTTTTTTGCTCAGAAGAAGTTATTGTCTATCAATGATATTTATGTCTTAATTTAGACTTCAGTATCCAACAAATACAACTCTTAAGGTAAGCTGTAGAGTGACTTAACGCAATGTCAGTAAACGGGCAATGTATGGTTCCATGAGTTGAGCAAAGAATAAGAATACTGAATATCCGTATGTGTGTGTGTGTTCCTATAACATTGACGCAGCTGTGTTAAAAGTAGAAAACTTAAAATTTATTCCTTTTTCATAAATGTGAAAACGGCAATGGGGAGTGCCCCAAAAAAATTGTGCTACTTAAAAAAATGATTCACGGAACTATTAAATATTTTGAAATGGAGATAGAAAGGCGCATTACAACTACATACACCTATTCTAATTTAACACATTGCTGCCTAATGGGTAAAATTTTATCCAGGAAAACTGACTTTTTTTAAAAATCGCAGAAAAGTTCGTGGTAGAGATATCTCAAAATCATTGATAGGGATGGTTGGGGTAAAGATGGAACTACCTTAGTCTAGTGGAGGTCACCGTAAAATTCCGCCATCTAGCTAGAGTTACCAGACTCCAAAAATTGTGAATTTTCCGGAGGTGGAAAATGTGGCGAAACGTAGTGACACTAGAACCTCACAAAAATCTGCCTCCTAACTCACCTGTAAACAATACATCTTTTGTTCCCGTGTTTAGCTGATCACTTTAAAAAGTATGGAAAAACGCTACCATTGCTGCGTAATGGGTACGAAATACCCAATGAATATCTCAGCAACGTGCAAAGATAGAAAGCTGAAATTTTGTTTCTGATCATTTTGGGTCAATTGTATGAAATTTTATCAAAATCGTATAGGCGGAACTGGTACCCGGCTTTAATGGGTTAAAAATGTGTGAGTCAAAAACATTTGAAACTCAGTTAACTGACTAGTAAACAAATTGTAAAATTAAATCACATTTTGAAACGTTAAGAAAACATAACCTCCTTCACGTTGTATAACGCGATATTCTACGTAGGGTGGGTCGACTTTCTGGCCCATCACACTGAGTAAATATTTTGTAAATTAATTATTAAAAAATAACGTAAAATAAATATATAAAATCACATTTGGTATTTTCACGCTCACTGCTTGACTTTTAGCCGCACATTTCCTAACCTAAACCCACATTACATGGAGTTAACTGAATTCATAGAATTGTATGTGTAGTTTTCCCACTAACCATATTCTTTGAGTTCTCCTTTAAGTCCTTGGAGAACGTTGGTGGACCATTGGCCATGACGTGCGGCTCCTGTATGGGCTTCATTGGTGGTGGTAGCTCGGGACCGGCTTCCTCCTCAGCCTCATAGTCTGGCTGTGCTGCGTTGCTATGTGCGGTTGCTGCTGCTGTCACTGACGAACCATAGCTTGTTCGTGTTGTTGTTATTGATGTGCTGGATGAGAGTTGTTTTTCATCCTGCTCCGTCTGTTTTTGAGTTAGCTAAATGAATCGAGAAAGAGTATAATATTAAGTTAATGCTAGTGGTTAAAATTCATCTTGCAATGAAGTAATACGCTTATATGTACTAAAGAAACTTTAAAACAGCAATTTAAACGAGCACCACTACAACAACTACTGTACCAATTACTGATACTTACACGTAGGCTCTTCTCCGACGATTTTTTAATGAGCGTCTTCTCAGTTGTCGTCTTCTCGTTCTTGTTCTGTGAGTGTTTGCGTAGAGGAAACCATTTCGGCCTACAAATACAATAAATATGAAATCGTTTTACTTAAGATCGTTTAGCTTTCGAATGTTTTATTCAACTATCCAGCTTAAAAAAAAGATATATATATTAATCAACCAGAAACTATGCATTAACCCTTTCGCTACAGGTTTTTACTGGGGAAAGTAAAATTTTAAATTTTACGTCTTAGGCTTCTATGTGGTTATATTAGCAACATTCCATAAGAAATTTTTTAATTTTTATACTCGGACCCTGTATTTTAGAGTGTTTTTCTATGAGAGCATCCACATCGTTGTGGCTGTAATAATTACTTAAACATAAAACTTTTTAAGCATAACGAAAATTTGAATATTTCTTCATTTACTTCAGCCAAAATTAAAAAACAAAAAAGTATCTAAATTGAAAGAAAACGTCAAATTAAACAGTTTTCTAATTTTTTCTGCTTCTTCTTCCTTTACTATGTCAAGATATACCATTAAAAAAGTGTATACTTCTCTTCTTTAAACTTAAATGTTCAGTTTATTAATTTCGTATTTTTCCTAAAACTTCAAACTATTCTAAAGACCAACAAAAAAATTTATTCTTGCAACCATAGAGGATGCAGACGTCCACAAAGTAGCATGTTACCATATGGCAACAAAATAGCGAAAGGGTTAAACTATGAATTCCTCTATTTTATACTACATTGTGAGGCTCCTTGAAAAAAAAGTTGCATATGTCACAGTACATACATACATAATACATACAAAGGTATCTATACGCCATGCATTTTGAACAGACGTTTTACGCATCCCACAACGCAGATGATAGAAATGCAATACAGAAGACAGGCGTTGATAGCTTTTACAACAACAATACTAATAATAATGCAAACAATTATCACGCCATGTATCCGCACAGCGACGGAAGAGCACAACCGAGAGGAAGTCGTCGTATGTAAACTGGGAAATGAGTCCGGAAAAGGACGTCTGTCTTGCCTTATTGGTTCCTCATGCTCATTATGCAAACACTGTGTGGCATGTGGGCTGAAGTGGGCTCGCAAAGCAGTATGTTTTATGGTCAGAATGGTTGCCGAGCGTGTGTATGCGAGTTTACACACAATCGCACTTTGCGGCCCATTAGTCGCGCCGTTGGCTTGAGCATTGTGCAAATACAATGCAATATATGTGGATGTTCGCGAAGCGCTGCGATGAGGCACACTGTTGCGGACTCGGACACTCGGAAAATTGGAAAGGAGCAATGAGTGCGTTTTTGCAAGTGACAGCGGTGTTGCAAAGGTATGAAATATTTCTTATCGATTAATAGATTAGTCGAACCAAACTGGTTGATTGAGACCACATCAGATCAGCCAGCCAGACCATGCGGAGTTCGAATCGCAAGCTGGCCAGTATTTTCTTGGAGAGTTTTGTCACTGGTTGCTGAAAGGGATGTGGCCGACGGAAGTCTCTTTATGAACCAAAAGGTGTTTATGGAGCTGAGCCGCAGCGACAGCTGACATACCGAGCAAAACAGCGTTTGACGTTATCTGGACAATGGTATGCGTCATTCAATTTTATGCTACAAGGCATTGGTGACATGTTGCAAACGCACATGAAATCATTTACTACACACTATATACATAATTTACATTTGTTGGCTTTTTGCATTTTAAAATTGCTTTCAAGGCAGTAGTATTTAACAGCAAGGTTTCTGCTATTGATATCAGTTGCTATAAAAAACCGTCTGTTTCAGAAGTTGGTGCGGCAGCGAATGGACATATCCATGATGTGCGTGTTGCGGTGCTCAATCCGGACCAGCTACATATCTATCACCCACATATACAACTAGCTATGTTACCACATGATGATAAGCATGATGCGGCAAAGGAAATTGGCTGATTCAAATCATTTCCTGGGGTAATGGACAAATACAACACGGAAGGTGTGCGCGGTTTCTTGCTTTAAAATCGACTATTCCAAGGTAGGATATACTCAGACACGTACGTAAATTTTGTCGTCTCGTACCATGATTTGCGACGATCGTTATGGCTGTTGGCCTCTTCGTCGTCCTCGCAGCAAAAACACAAAAAATGCTCCGAATGCTCACAGTTCATCGACTTTGACATTTCTTGCACTTTGATTACACGCAAAATGTTGTACACTCACAAATTGGACGTTTTTCACTTGGCTGTCGAGCACATACAATTGCAATGTGTCGCATGTAATTATCCGCACTAAATGTTGTTATTATTCACTGCTGGTGGTTATGTGTGCGGCGCGATATTTCTCTACGCTCACGCATGTGTGTACACGTGTGCATACATGCAAACTGGCCACATGTGTGCATATGCTGAAATTCGCCGTAAACGAGCCAGCACCGAGCACTACACTATTCCGCGAACACTTGAGGCGAGAACTGATTTGTTGTGTCAGCGTCGAGGCGACATAAGGAACTAAATTCACATACACTAAGCTAAAGCAACGGACGTTAATGCAGATAAATAATATAAACAGCTATTGTCGTTGCCGTCGTTGTTGTGATTATTGGCAAAGAAACATTTATATGACACGGGGAAGCAACCACCCTTGATACCCGAAGAAAAAATTACGAGTGAATCACTTGGAATGCGAGTTATGCTAAAAGCACATCAAAAGTAGTTAACCAGCTTAACAGGGCCGAGATTAGCTGCACGTTGTTATTGCTGAGCAAATCTGATTTAAAGCTAACATATACGAACATTTTGTTGGCCCTAAGCAAACATGAGAATGCTAGAATTTAATGCAAGAATGCATTTCAAAATGCTTTTGCGAACTTTGTCGAAATTAATTGCATCAACTGACAGTCCGGTAGACCGAGATCGCTCTCATATATTTTTATAGAGGAAACTTTTACCAAAGAGAGATTTTTTATTCTGTGCTATTTTAGTTATATTTTCACACAAGTTCTTAAATATTTAATCAAAATTAACACAACTCTTGCGAGGAAGCCAATGGAACGAGTTGTATGATCTGTTGTATGGCTGTTCGGTGGACTAAATTACCGAAGCGAAAACCTTTTATGCACAAATTCGCTTGGGTGTAGCATACTGCGCTTGATGAATTCGCTTATCACAAGCCAACAAACGTTAAGTTGAAGCAAACTGTGAAACATCTGCGATAAATCGCAATTTCTTTTATACTCATTCGTATGTTCGCCAGCAGTGGCTTCCTTGCTTTCATAAATACGCGCAAATAATTTTGAGCAGTACGTTTCGATAAGAATATGACGCCAATGCTATGATAAGACGGTGGACAGAACTACTCTTGGTGTACGAGCACTTGACATACTCTCCGAGTTGGAGAGTACTGTCTCACTGCCCCAATTGTTGTCTCATTGCTGGCAAAGTGACACTACTGGAGACATAGAGAATGATAGCACAGAAAACGTACACAAGTCTACAAATGTTGCATTCTTTAGTGACCCTCATTTAGTCCTCATCTACCCCATTACACTATAAGTTTTCGTACAATTTTTAAACAATACTTTATAAGGAATAAAGTCTTACCCGCTGAAACCACGCCGTTTTGTTGACGATGTGAGTGGATCCGGCTTGCCACGATTATTACCTGAAATACGTAGTTTTAATGGTCACCTGATGCAACATGCTGCTGAAAAATTCGACTCACTTTGTTCTTGTATGGATTCGTTGGCGTCCTTTCGGCTTGCAGCTGCTTTCTGTACACTTGGCGATGGCTTAAGAATGGAGACGGGCACAAGACCCTCTTGCACAGCCGCATCATCGGTTTGCGGATTTAGACGCACCAAACAGAAGTCCGGCTCGGTTACTGAGGGCGCCTCGACAATTTCCACCTGCTGCCCCTTGGTGACACTCAATTCATTCGAGCCTGGCGTTGCAATGTAGTCAGAGACTACCCATGTGGCCTCCTGTGTGCCGACCTGCAAAACAAACAAACAGCCAAAACACGAACAATTAATAGCTGGTATTAAAATATGACAACATTGTTGCTACACGTCAGTGTGTATGCAAAAAGAATAATACGGCTCATACTACTAATAAAAGGCAAATATCGCTATGTCCACCTAAATTTCCAGTTGACTAAATGCCCCCCTCGTAGCATAAGGACTGAATATGAAAGTGGATGAAGTTGACGAGTTTTAACGAGTTGCTGATTCTACACAATCAAGTGATTATAAACCATAAAATGTTGATGAGGAAGAGAGTGTACTGCGCTTGCTAGGAGAAGGAAAATACACTTGGGTTTTGTTCTTTAACAAACCTAGAAATCAAGCCAATAACACCATTCGAAGTCTTCCTAGTTTCGTCAAAGCTCCTGACGAAGACCGGTTCTGTTAGCAGGGGGTATGAGTCCAACTGGTATGGAATCACAATGGGCTTCTTTGTCCTAAGTGTGATCCCTTTGGAGCAGTCCCAACTACTTGCTTACCCACAGAACAACTATTCGATCTAGAAAAATTTAGTTACTATGTGTCAATAAACTTTTAAACCCCGCGGCAAGCTTTAAGTCAATGGGGCCAATAAATCAAGTTCTTCTTAACCCATTGTTGAGCAGATTTTTATGAAAAAATACTTATCTAATTATTTATCATTTGAAGTGCTTTCATCATATTTGAAGTCGATTGGCGCTCTAAATAATGTTTCCCCATACAAACATTAACTCTTAACCCGTCGTTGACCACATCAGAATTTTACTTTCGAAAAAATGAAAAGCACGTATTGAATTATTTCACATGTTAAGTGCTTTCACTAAGTTTGAAGTCAAAAGACCCATAACATTTTGTTTTTCCATACAAACTTTTAACCCATCTTTGACCCCGTCAGATTTCGATTTTTGAAAAAATGAAAAACACGTGTCGAATTTTTTCTCACTAAGAGTACTTTCACCAAGTTTGAAGTCAATAAGCCCACTATTTCATGTTTTTTCACAGTTCTCCATATAAACTTTTAATCCGTCGAAGACCCCGTCAGATTTTGATTTAAAAAAAAAAATAAAAAAACACATATCAAATTATTTTATATTTGCAGTACTTTTACCAACTTTGAAGCCAAAAGGCGTAAAAAATCATGTTTCTTTATAAAAACTTTTAACCCTTGGATCACCCTTTTAAGTTTTGATTTTCGAAAAAGTAAGAAACACGTGTAAAATTAATTTTGATTTCAAGTGTATTCACCAACTTTGAGGTCAATAGGCTCATCGGTTCAGCGTTTTTTCGTAGTCTTTCCGTATACGAACCTTAACACATTGTTGACCCGATTAAATTTTGATTTTCGAGAAAATAAAAAATACGTGTCGAATTATTTTATATGTATTTAAAGTGTTTTCACCAAAGTTGAAATCAATAGGCCCACTAAATTGCGTTTCTTCGTACAACAGCTTAACCCATGTTTTGCCTTTTAGACCCAGAATTTCAAGAAATCCTGTCTTAGAGGAGGTTCATTTTTCAAGATGTACCTACAGTTTAAATTTCATGTTTGTTGCTTCAGCGATTTGCGCTGGGCAATGATGAATCAGTCAGTCAGTCAATCAGGACAAACAATTATATGTATAGAGATTTGCAAATATAACTGCTTGCTTCACTTTACCGATCGATCACCGGATGTACAGCACTCATGCCGGAAATACCCACTTTCCTCTACATATATGCACAATTTTACAGCGTCAAGCCGGCTGGCTGTGAACATGCCACGAAATTGTTGCTCTTACACTGCACCGCTTCCAGCAAGATGAAGTGATAATTTCACTAAATTGTAATCGCGTTAATGAATGTCTCTTCACCTCAATTAACTACTCAGCATTCGATTTTCCAATCGACTGCTCAAGTTGACACTCCTCCCACATGTTCATCGTTGTCATATTGATTAGACGATGCCTGTGCGATATCCTGTTAATTGAGTTGTTGTTGTTGTTGTCTATCTAGAGCACCACTTGCGGTGTCTTCACCTAATTGTATTTGTTGGGTATTTTAAAAGCATCCACACTGGTAGCACTTAGTCAATGCTGAGCAATTAATGGTTGGTTTTTCTTAAATAGAATGAAAGTCTTATTGGCAGTCGAGCTGTGCTGCCTATAATTTACATATATTTACACATTTATTTTAGCTTCTAGCTCGTTCAAGCAAGAAAAAATCTCCTCCAGTAATGCAAGCAAGTAGGAATTTAAGGATTACACTTTCGCGGACAGTAAACATTTCAGTGAGCTGCAAAAATAGACAGTCTATTTTTGTGGAAACTATAAGCACTATCTGAAATCTGATTACACATATATTGTTAGAGTTGTCAGATTATCATATTTTAACCGTAATACACAATGAATGCTATAGCATTCACGACGATATAGATCAAATTTTTCAACTAGAGTGACGTGAATGCTATAGCATTCATTCATAGAAAACATGAGACGAGGTTTATTATATTTTTATAACTTTATTTATTTAACAGTAGTTCTCTCTTCGTGTATATATAATAACTGGACGCGGACACTATACTTCAAACCATTTTGATTAAAAAATCTCTCATAAATGGACAAAATTCAGAAATATGCCCAACCAGGTTTTAAAAATCTGTACTACCCTATAATACCTACAAATCTCTCTCTTATTTGAAAATGAACATTTGAAATTAGAACAATCAGTGTTTAGGCCAGTGGCGCACACAGGATTTTATTTTGGGCTGGAGAGTTTGTGTACAACTTTTGAGCCGAATACCACTCGAAACCATATTTTGTATCATCATTTATTGTGTTTGGGGGGAGGGGTTTGAACCCCAAAAACCCCGCCTGTGAGCGCCACCGGTTTAGGCTGTCAACCATTACAAAAATTTTTCGACCAAAGTAGTACTAAAATTTAAACACTTGTACAATATGTGTACTTTACCTATACATGTAATAAATATTAATAAAATATTCAATATTCATAAATTCGTACAAAATATTAAATAAATAAACGAGAAACAATTGGATACAATTTCAACTAATTTTTTGTGCCCCCCTCCCCATAAGCGGACATCTCCCTTAACCGGACAAAACCACTGCGATGGTGAGTGTCCAGTTATAAGAAATTTCACTGTACACCGAAAAAAAAAAAATAATATGAAACTACTTAATGAATCAGTTGCTAATTACTTTGAAATGTATATTCATTACAAAAATTTAAGTTTATAAAAATATAAATGAATAAAAATTGGCTTTAAAATTTGAATGCTATAGCATTCACGTCATTTTGCATCACTATGAAAATGACTGCTATAGCATTCACGTCCGCGAACGTGTTAAAACCCCCCAAATATCTGTTTCTACAAAAATTTCTGGGTGGCAAAAAAGTATAATTTCAAATGGTAGGTATTGGGCTCAATAATTCTGTGGTCAAAAACGATAAATGCTAAAGTCTACTTAAGACATCATTGAGTTTAGGGTGCTAACATGTTCCTTTAAAGCGCGGTGCTAAAAATAGTACTTATGGACTTAGGCGATTATTGCTTTTGACCACAGAATTCTATACATAGCCAACTCTCCCAAAATGAAATCATGTGTGCGCCACTGATCAAATCGTCTGAAAATCAATTCTTCCTCAATCCATTTTGAAAATAGCGAATTGCTCCCTTGTCGACTGACAAAATAGACAGCCATCAGCTTATGCTGTTCATGCGGAACAGAACGACAACCACTCGATTAAATCCGCAATGCCTATGATTTCTTCTGTAGAACTACAGCGGATTCATTCCGGCTTTTCTGATAAAGTATTAAGCGATATTGATAAAAACAAAAACAAAAGACAACAGTCGCTGTGACACGAGTAATGGTCACAGTACGAGCAACGTAAACGCATCAAAGCCTTTTTTTTCTTCTGGGCGGCTTTGCACGCAACAGGCAGGGAACAATCCTGGAGAGTGAGATAAATACCGTTCGATAAGTCCCGGCGCCCTCTATTGATGTACCACAAGCCATTAAGGGTGTGAGGCGACGCACATATCACATACAGTTCGGTATCACATTAACGTTCGGTATCTTATTATGTACGTTTTGCCTATTTACATAATTACACGTAACGAATGAAGCGATTATCATTCGAACAGCCGTACATTTATTTTATCCTTGGCGCATATTAGTTATCGTGAATTAATAAAACAACTCTAACGACACACTTTTTTATGGCAGCAGTGGACAGGACATTTGTGTGTTATCCTGAATTTGCATTTTCATTTAATAGCCACTAATATGGGGAAAAGGGAGTGGTATACGGCATGTTTAATGTATAAATAAACAAACCATTATATCTAATCGAATAAGTACACTCAAGGAAGCTACTAACACATACGCTACAATTCTGTTCTTTGCACGAAATTGCAACTTGTTGTTCTGACATTACTAGCAGTTTCATAAGAGCCTGTAATGAGAAGCAACGCACTCTTAACAATTGTCGGTCAGTTAATGCAGACAATGAAACAATAATGCAATGCAACATTTTGTCATAGAGCATACAAATCTAACCTGCTACATGTAATTTTTACGATATACAGCCTTGTTCCAGAATCCGAATCGGATCGGAAATGGATTTGATTCCGACCGTCGGTTTTCTACATTCCGATTATCGGAAATATTTTCCGATGCAACCCTGATTCAGTCCCAACGAATTTGGATCGGAAATCTGGTGTTCTGCATTTGGATTTTCGGAAATTGTTGTCAAAAATATTCCGTTAAACAAAAAGCTGTTAGAATTGAAATCGGAAAGCAGCAAAACGAAAACAAACAACGAAAATGTAAGTAAATAAATTAAACATCGTGTTTAATAAAACTAATAAATTAATTTTTAATCAGGGGAAATCATAAGACTGCTGACCAGAACAAAATGCTCTTGGATTTTATGGAGGAGAATGCGGACATCGCGAAAGGATTCTGCAAAGGCGACAAAGTCGAATTTGAAAATAAGTGAAAGCATTTAACGCAGTCGCTGAACGGGCAAGGACCACCAACAAAAAGTGTAACGGAGTGGAAAAAGGTGAGAAGTAAATTAAATCAATTCATTTTGTAAAATTTTCTTCATCATAGACCTGGGTTGATTGGAAAAGTGAGGTAAAAAGGAAGCTGGCGCATAATAGAAGAGAAGCTTTAACGACCGGCGGTGGACCTTTTAAGAAGCACACACTTTCCGAAATGGAAGAGACGGTTGCTTTTTTACCGATCGTTGATAGCCTCCTTCGGCAAGAAATCGCAAAGCCGTCGCCAATTTCAAATCTGGCGGAATGGAGCATTGCCGAAGAAAAGGTTTCACTTCGGTCAAGATCATGTTGAATGCTGCTTTGTTAAGGCGGTACTGAGCAATAAACCTTAAATAGGAAATTTTGAACATAACTGAAATAACTTGTACTACGTGTGAAGAATCTGGCAATTCCATCGGATTGCTGTGGTCTTGCAAAATTCTGCGCTTCACTTTTTCAACGGCGGACTGCTCGTTCTCAAGCAATACTGTCAATTAAATTACCGAAATCATTTAATAAAATGAAAAAATCTCACAAAATTTTACAATTTACTTTTTCATTTCAAGCAAACAGCTGATTGAAGGTTTGTTTAATTTGCTAAAAATCGGATTCGAAATAAACTTCGAATGTGACAATTCCGTTCGGATTGCAGAACACCTCTTCAAATCGGAATCGGATTTCATTTCGATTCGAATCCGATTCCGATTCTAAAACAGGGCTGATAAAGTCTAGAATACTCAAGCATACTAACAACTCCATCAAATGATGAACACCCCTAACATATGCAGTACATGCTGATAAGCGTGAAACACATTAAAACACACGTACGAGTATGCATGTATGTACTTATTTCACTTGCTTCGCCAATTCAATGTATGTTCCATAATGAAAGTGACTCACATACATTGTTATGAGCGCCAGTAAAAGAGAAAATAGAGAACCTACTACAGCAAGACTAATAGCCTCAGTTGCTCGTAATGTGGCCGCAATAAGTATAAAAGCAAATAATGAAAAATCAATTAATATCCTGCAGATTCATAAATGTGTTGTAAGCCACATATTTGTATGCACATTAGTCCGTATTCGCAGTCCGCAAGCACAGTACTAGTGGGGATTAGTACGAGCACTCGTAGCACTTCTAATGAATTAAATTTTTTATAAGAGATAGAAAAACAGGGAAAATGCGTTGAGACCATCAACCGACTGACTGCAACTCCTAGTCTGCTTGATCTGCCGAGTCAACATGTCTTACTGTCATTCAACTCTAATCTAATCTTACTCTTTCCTCTCAGTCTATGCTTTAATGCTCGTTGCTTAAGTTTGCGCAAAAATAACGACCATAAATTGTAGTCCGCTTACTTTGAGTAATGAATAGCTCGAAAATACGGAATGGCAGATTAAAAGATTCTCCTCAGAACTTTTCTGGCCATTACTTGAGGCAGTTGGCCAAACTGTGCAAATACGAGTGTGTGCAATGCTCCTTAAGTTATTCGAATAATCAAACAAATGCTCAATTGAATGTTCGATAAGTAACCGTTTATATGAACAAAAATTGGTTAGTGCTAACTGATAAGTCAGTTGGCGTAATACAATCGATAAGCAGTACAACAGTCTGCTGGATCTCGGTTCCGGTCGGAGAGTTAGCCAATAAAACACCTTTTTCCACGGCAAAAAACAAAGATACTACTACTAACCACCATCACTGAATAAACAAATGATAAATTGCGTTTTCTTTAGCAACCATGTAGGCACAAGAGATAATCGACCAATCATAACTCAATCATAAATAATTTAGTTACAAGGGCCCTAGTAAGCACACAATTGCCCAGCTCTGCAAACGGTCGGAAGGTGAACTTTAAAATAGGTATTTGTGGTATTTTAATTGCCACTCACTTCTCCAAGTAATGATTCGCCACCATGTTCGACGCTCAGATATTAATGTCGAGCATGTCGAAATATGCATGACAAATGGTGAAGCATGCATAATTGAGCAGGAAATTCGTCAGTTATTGCAGGCACTTTCTGTGGTCAACAGTCAACAGTCATTGTGCCGTACGGTTGAAATGCATGAATGGCACAAAAATGCAATAATGGCTCTTATTAGGGTTGAAAACACCCAAGCAAGAGTTTACAAAGAAAGTATTTAAATTTTTCAATTATTTCGCTGAATTTTAAGTGACATGAAAGAAATGAAAACAATTATATCCGTTTCATTTTAGTGGCACTTTGGCTTTCGATTCGCTGGAGGTTATACCTACAATTGGCGTCAATGGGAAACGGAAACATGGAAACACTGTTCAGCAAGTTGCATGGTGAATATCTATACAGATATTTATGGTGGTGTGTGCGTGTACTATACATATATGTATATACACACATACACACATACATAACTATAAATGAGGGCACAACAAATGACAGGGCACGCTCCAATTCGGTGCTTATATCCTGCAGTGGCAACGGACGGGTGAGCTGAAATAGCTCGCATCTGCTTATTTGTTATGGCTTGTGCAGCGTGAGTCCGGCCAGTATGATTTATTTATGTTCAGAAGGACGTGCTCGAAGACGACTCTGCCTGCCCTTATCATTCGGTTGGCAAATTAGTGCATAACTGTGTATTTGTCGGAAATAAATGTGTACTTGTGCATGGAAACCGAATGATACTTGAGAATTCGATTTAATCACGGACGAATTGATATCGACTAGGCACAATTAAGGCGAAATGTTTAAAGGTGTTTATTTGATTGTTGAAGAGCCTTTCACTGGGACATTGAATGTCGAATTTTTAACGTGAGTGCCGCCACAGTGTGGCCTAACCCCACGGTGCTCAAAAGCACAGCGTATCAAAATTAAGCATTGATAAGCGCCCCGAGAGACTAGTTCCCGGTTCCAATTGGGATAATGTAAATGGGACATTACCCCTCCTTGGTAGGGATCGAGGCCTATCTAAACCTCTGCCGTGCTATGGGTCCGGCACCCGGTTGTAAACGCAACTCCCCGCCGAGACGAAACCTTTCAGTGGGACAGTAATGATTGTGGTTTGCCTGTTGTACTACAAATTAGAGTTTTCGAATCCCGAAACTAGTGACGACTTTCCTAAAGCTTACTCTTACTTCTAATTAAGCAGCGAATAACTTGACAGATAAATAATTGAGTGACGAGCCTCCCGGCGTTTCTCCACAGGGAGTTGATGCTCTAATTATGCGCATCTCATATTGCATTGCATGGCAAATATTTCTTGAACATAGACAGCTCACCTTCAGCATATGGCACCAACTAATATTTAAGTTGGGTTAGGTTAGGTTATGGTGGCTGTCTCTGTGTGAGGCACACTTACGAGGTGTGACAATTAAGTAATGAGACTGATTCCATAAAAACCGTATATTTAAAAATTATTCTACAACTCTGCCATCCCCTTCAAAGTAGTAGCGTTGGGCAGCTATACAACGATTCCAGCGCGTTTTCCATGCTTCGTAACATTTCTGGAACGCTTCGACTGGGATGTCCGCGAGTACTTTCGTCACGGCCGCCTGGATGTCCGCAATCGACTCAAAATGGGTTCCTTTGACCACCGATTTTGTTCTAGGGAACAAAAAAAAGTCACAAGGTGACATATCGGGCGAATAAGGCGGCTGTTGCAACACGGCAATCCTTTTAGAGGCCAAATACTGGAACAGCCTGATGGCGGTGTGGCACGGCGCGTTGTCGTGATGAAGGATCCAGTTACGAGCGATGTCTGGGCGCACCCTGTTGACTCGTTTTCGCAATCTTTCGAGTACTTGGCGATAGTAGTCTTGATTTACGGTTTGCCCCGATGGAACAAATTCTTTGTGGACGATTCCACGGCTATCAAAACGCAACGCTATTGCGACGGGTTGCTCTTGATTTCGTTTCTCCATTTTCGTGACGAGCATCACCAACACACGTCTACTCAACACGACACAGCAGGCGAACTAAACAAGCTAGAGCGATGGTAAATATATCAATGGAGAGGGGAAGGATGCCGGGGAAGGGAATTTCAAGGTCGCAGGTTTACCACAAGCGCGGCAAAATAAAATCAGTCTCATTACTTAATTGTCACACCTCGTAGGCCCGTTGTGATACCACAAATTTAGCCCGATGTTTTTTTAACATGTGTTACAACACACATTTCAAACGGGTGGAGGAAACCAAACTACTAACTAGTGGGTTATAAGTTCAAAAGACTTCCCAATGAAACATGAAATAAAATTAAACACGAGCTGAAGTGTAGTTTTACCTAAAACGAACTGACAAACCAACAAAAAAGCAGTCTTCCCACAATTATTTTCCATGCGTTCAACTTTGAGTGTCAACTTAAGTGTTTGTAAATAGATCGATTAACATTGTCCAAAGCATACGATTCGTTTTGATCATTAATCAATTAATGTTGGCAAACCTGAAATGTGGAACTCGGCTGGCGAAACAAGCGAAACGATCCCGGCGAGTCGATGGTGTATTGCCGGGAGAGGCCGGTGTGCGTCACGCTGGACTGTCGAAACCATGGCAGAGAGATTTTCCTGCGGCTCTTCTGTGGTTTGATTGCGGGTACTGACAGCGAGCTGGGCACGTGAGTGCCAATGCTGATGCCGTTGCCATCGCTGGTCGAGGACGGGAAATTAAATGGGGAATTGCCATTGTTGCAAGATGTGGGCGACCGGACGGGTGCACTGCTGTTGCCGCCCCTGCACTGCGCCACACTTTCGCCAATTACAGTTTGTGCCGGGAGCGAGGAACTTGGGGACGGATCACCACCCGAACTGGAGACGAACGGTGGCGAGGACCGGCCGCCACCGCCACCACCTGTATCGGGCGTCGGCGGCCCGGCAGTCTCACTGGTGGATGAGTTACTGCTGCCAAAGCCTTTAAGCTTTTTCAGAGTATTCTTTTTACCGCCGCTCCCAGCGGCACTGCCATCAGAATGATCGATGCTATTGATGCGCTCAATTAGGAAATTCTTTACGCTCTTCATGCTGCTAGCAGCCGTCGACTTGTCACAAACTCTTAAAACTTAAAGTGTGAGCGTGTGTATAAAATTAAAGCTACCGTTTCCTTGTTTCACTTTTTTGGTTTGTGCTGGTGTTGCTCTTTGGTATGGAATCGTTTACGTTTGGTTTGGGTTAGTTCCTACATTGCTACTAAAAGTTACTCTGCTTAGTGGCTCAATTGAGGAATTTAACAAAAATCACAGACTCTGGCACTGGCACTGGCACGTCAAAATAAAGTAAATAGCTCTCGATGGCCGGCAACTCCCTCAGCCCACGCTTCACAGGTGGGTCGATGGATGGTGCGCTCCGACACCCGCCGCCTGTTGGGTTAGCGGGGAACACAATGTTCTGCTGTCCGTTTCACATTCGCCGCACTGCAAGTTAAAAATACCATCACTTATTTTTGGGCCGGAGGGGCCAAATAACACAAACACACGCACGCCGCACATAAAATAAAAATCAATAATTTTCACAATGTGTGCATGTGTATTCGAGAAATCCTTGCGCGTGCTTGCGCGACACAGGGCCACCCGATGAACTTCGCGGCGCAATCTTCTGCAATTGCGCTACACTTCGTCGAACGGCCGCACTGCGTTTCTTGCGCCAAACGCCGCCAAATGCTTCTTACGGCGCTCCGCGTATCTACGCCTTCATTATCTGCGCTCGGGCATTAGGCGATGTTGGCGATAATTTTGCTATTATTGTTCTGTTCGCGCTGCGCTCAAGTTTATTTTCGCATTTTCGTGTTTGCGCGGACGCTGGGAGGGCGCGATATCGGGCGGACAATTGGTCACATTGTACACGTATGGCACACGCGGCTGTGGCGTTCGCCGCCGTTCACTACTGCTGCGCGGCGGCCAGGCGTCGAAAATAAATTAACGCCAACTTATTAATCGTGGCTTTTTTATTTGCTATTTGTTTTGTTGCTTTTCATATTATATGTGTTTTGTTGTTTTTTACATCTTTCAACTGTTGTTGGGGATTTTCGCGCATCTTCTGTCTCTGGCTTCTGTTGTTGTTATTTTGTGAATACTGAAAAGACGACGACTGAATGCGGCGCTGCTCGCTCAGGGCTCGTGAGCACAGTGGGCCGTTCAGCGACTTCGTGTGTTGTGATTTTCACGTTTTTCTGCAGTTGTCGGCGCTGTCCTCTGCTGCTGCGCCGTCACCGTCCAAATGTGTACGTACAGACGGCTCGGTGTCAGCCAGCCGTCGCAGTGCAGCATACGCGCACGAGCCGCGTTTCCGGATCTAAACGTTAGATATTTGAATTTGATGTCGATGCGGTTCAGTGGCCAAAAGCTTGCAGCCGGCCAACTGTGCGCAAAGCACCAACAAGCACGCGAACGGGCATGGCGACACCTGCATATCGCATTATAATCGACCAAAACAACACGAATGCGTTTTTAATTTGCCGAGGACGTGCACACTGTAGGCTAACCCAGTGAGAAAACCCAGATGTTCGGAGTTTTTTTTTTGGCTTGTTGCTTGTCAACTGGATTATAGTAAAGTGCAAGAAAGTGGCAAGACATTTCGGCCAGTACACATGTCCGCAGAGAGAGAGTGTGCGCTGTGAGAGGACTTTGTATTTTGGGGAAAAGCACAAACTACTGGCGCCATCTTAGCGCTTTTTATTGAGAATCTATGTAATAACAAGGCGCAAGATTCGTATGCTACATGTGAAGTCAGCCGTCACGGTTTTAACGATCTCTGTTTTATTGATCTCGTAAAATGGTATTCTTGCCATAATGCAACATGTTGCATTGCAAATTTACGAAATTTACAACAACACTGCCATGCGCCGATGGGGCCAAAGTCATGGGCGTTCGTTCGTTCGTTGTATGTATTTGGCACTAGACTTTGTTGAGTGTTTTGAAATTTCGTATGATCCCTGACTTTATAAATCGGTCTGAAAAGTATTGCAATCGCAAAAAATTTTATTTCACTCATTCACTTTTCACTCATAGTTACCCAGTTAGTGAATATGTCTATAGACCAGCTAGTTGTCTTCACAAGCATTTCACATTTCATTGGTGAAAGTGTAAACAAATCAATTAGGACCTTACGGATTAGCTGCCAGTTATCACACATACCGCCATAAAGCCACTGTAGTTTCTACCCAAATGTGTTGCGGATTTTAGCCGTTTATATCTAATTAACTACTCTGTTTACTCAAATTTGTATCTCTGTACGCTTAAAAACCAAACCAAAAAAGTCTTAAGAGTAACAAGCACTCAGACGTGGCGCAGATCTGTTTGTTTGGATGAACCATCTGTCAGTTACTATGTACGTACGACTTGTTCAGCAGCCATGCCTGCCAAACAAATGCTTCCAACTGGATGGAATTTGCCGCAGTTGCGTTCATAAATAAATATAAAACACACTTTCCGCAACAGTGCACCCCAGCTCACAACATTCTAACTTAATGACACGGCAAGTTTGTCTGATTGAATATTGCATTTGCTTTGCACGTCACGAATTCATAGAGATGACAATTTGCGCTAATGTTGATTGCATGTTGGACGTTGTACGAGCAGTACTGGCCGAGTATATATGACGAGTATTGCTGGGCAGCCTCCATTACATTTGTATGCGTTGTGGCATTCGTATGACCAGTAATTCTGAGAGTATTACAGATTATGGACGCGTGTTTTAAACCAAAAAATGAAAGCACCTCTGTGCATTTTATTTTTTAATTCGTAACAAAAGGTAACTGTAAGCCACCGAGCGTCCAAATCGAAACTGTGCGAACACATCCAGCACGGATACATCGATGAATATACATCAATTTACGGCCAACATTTGGAGGTGCTGACATGTAGACAAGACTTCTGTCGGCCGTTTTCTTTCAGTGTGCAAACAACGCCAAGGAGCGTGAAATTATTGCCATGAAAAAGTATTGAATATGTTGCTTGACAGCAGCATAAAATATGCTGTACACTTCCCCCTTTCGAGTCGTCCAAGATTTATTCACAATCGCTGCATTGCTAAGGAATTCCCCTTTGAGTTCAGGTGTGGCGTTTCACTGTGTGCGCATCAATTCACTGCAAGCTTCAACAGTATCGACTTTCTATAGCACTATCATATATTCTTTATACTATCATATATTCTTTAAAATGTGTCTTTTGTTACTCTGAACTTGATTAGCTTTGATTACATAAAGTATGATTTCGGTGAATGCGTACTGCGCGTGGGTGGAGATTCTTGAGTTTGTTGAGTTTTTTTCGCCGAGGAAAAGAAATATGTATGTGCGTACATGTGCACTGCGGTATACACAAATCGAAGGGGGTGCAGGCTGAGCGATGGTTTGCATATGATTGCCTTATCGCCTTAGATGTCCTACACACGTTACGCTTACGTATGAATGGCTCGCATCAGCAATGCGGCGCGGAGCCAAGCGAGGCGCAATGATAGCCACTATCTGCGGTGTGAGCGCACAAGTGATAAAACTGAATGTGTCTACAGTTCTTTTGGGTGTTTGTTTATTTGTTTGCTTTCATGTTTCGGAGCAATTTTTGTCGCACTACCGACGACCACTGCACGCTGCCGTCACAGTTTTACGACATCGCGTTTACCAAAGACATAATGCTGCTGGCGGCGGCCAGTATCGGATACGGTTTTATTGTATTGTACTTGTTTCTATGCGCGACGTTATTTCACTCTTCAAGATTAGATACAACATACATACATTCATTCGACGGTTTCAGTCAAATGCTGTGTAAAATCGACGAATGTCGGGAGCGCATCGAAGTGGAACGGTGGCTGGGCACAGTTTCCATTAGCTTGGAATTCCGTTGAGATTTCAAACACGCAAAGTAGATTTGATTCCAACTTGTTTTGTTTTGGTTTTATTTTTATTTGTGATTTGTGTTTTTTTTTAATTATTATTTTCGCTATGCGACGCGTGAGTATTCGCCGTACCGAAGCGCAGCGAAATTAGACAGTAAGGCTAGTTGAGTTGAGTGAGGGGCGAAGAGGGCGAAGAAGAGTAATAGTGTTCGCAACAGCTGGAGTTGGGAACAGTTGCCCAGAGCTGGCCGAACAAAAA
Source organism: Melieria picta (assembly GCA_964056695.1). NCBI lineage: Eukaryota > Metazoa > Arthropoda > Insecta > Diptera > Ulidiidae > Melieria > Melieria picta. The sequence goes on from OZ057399.1 coordinate 21,686,636, forward strand.
TCGCTGAAAGAACCGACCGACCGACCACACCGCGTTAGACTGTGCGTGGCGACGCGGCGCTGAGATGCACAGAACCAGCGACCGTTTTGCATAAAGTCTACAATACAACTGGAAAGTGGCCAGAGTCACACTTGGCTTCGCAGTCGCGTCGCAATCGGCGTAAGCGTTGCAGCTGTCGGCGTTGGCGTTGGCGCTAACAGCCGCACTTCAAATTTGCCAGCCTCAATGCGAGCAGAGTTGACGTGCTTCTAAACTCAACGCCTGGCCGCTTGCGACGATTCATTCGGATATTGGGCAGCGCCGCTGAGCTACACACGTGTGCACATACAGCATAGCGAAGTGCCACCACCCGCCAGCGCCCGCTCGCTCTCTCACTGAGATTGTGCTTTCCTGCAGGTTGGCATTACGAGCAGCAGGAGCGTACGCAGAAAGCTCTACGCTCGCGTGTTTCTTGTAAAATTGTTAGACATCATCTCGACAGCGCACAACACTGCCACACACTTTATGCAATGTGCTTAGGGGATGGAGAGTGGCACTTGATGTGTATTTTCGAATGCTCGGAATAGTGTATAAATATTTTAGTAGCACACTTGGCACACGAGTGTAAACGTTGCTCACATTAAATCTTACGTTCATATGCTGGCTCAGCCCACTCGCACCCTCCTCACTTTACCGCAATTGCCTTACATTAAAAATCGTTTCCTAACAAAAAGTTCAAAGTAAATGATTCATTTGATTCACTTTCAAGAATCGAGATTACACGAAATGTATTTTGAGCATTATTCGATATGAATATGACTTGCAAAATTTGTTTGTTTTTTCATGTTTCGTTAAAATATCTCTCTCTTAATTTCATAACTTCCGATAGCAAAAGCACATGTGGCTTTAAGATCTAAATTGTATTTCAAATACTGAGCGAAGACAGTCTCAATACTAGGCATGATCGTCTAAAACTTTTTCGAAATCCAATATAAAACAAAGCAAAACAAGAGCCTGAGGAAAGAATTTTTGGGAAGCTAATGAGAGATTACCAAAACTTAATTTGAAAACTTTAATTGACCTATTATTACAAGCTCGTACCATTCTTCTTGTCTCTTAGTGTGTTTGTCCATAGCTACTTTCTTAAGGTAATCCTTCCTAATGAAAAACTATCAGCTATTAATGAACAATTTATGACAACGTTATATTTTTAATTTTTTGCTTAAATTTTTCAAGCTTCAATGCTCACAAAAAATTCTTAACAGAAATTTCTGTTTCGATAGATTAAGGAGGAGAGCAGCAGAGCAACAGCTATTGGAATGCATGACTTCGTTTTACTGATATACCAACCGAACATGTCAGTGCACGAGATTCCAAAGTGAGGTAGGCCTCACTGACCCTCCGCCTTTTGTACTTTCGACTGTCCTACTGGATACGCTAGGAACAAATTGTGGCCAAGCTAGTCGCCGCAGCGGCAGCAACGCGCGAAGCAGCGACGTTGACTTTGGCGTCGCCACTGCAGGATTTGGAGAGTGAAAAGCTTCAAAGCTGTTTGCGTTAGTGACTTGCAGCGGAAAGCTTTCGCTTGCCTTGAAAATAAATTTATGCGAGACGTTAATGGGCATTTGAGCTTTCAACTGATTTGAAGCTTAGTCTATGGGGAAATTATTGTTAGCAACTTGAGGTTGTTGAGAGTGAATGTTTTTCGACACCTTTGAAGACACAAAATGTTGGTGCATGCGTTTCATGATGAAGTCGAATCGCTTCAAGTTTAATGGATTGTTTATGCCAACGTTGCTTTTGTTTATCCAATGAAATCATTACAAATAACAAACAATTGTGTTTAACAACATTATAAAAAAGATAAATCGATATATCGTTCATATTTCCTTATCTTCTGCTAGTCGTATCTCCATAAATTAGCGTGAAAAGTTCAAGGAGAAGGGAGATGACTTCTAAAAAGCCATTAAAATGAAATTTGATACAATAATATTCTGACTGCTTTTTTCAGCACATAGTGTAGCCTTGTTTAGTGCATAAACGTCAACGTCAACAGTTTTTTAGTTATTCTAAACTACTTATACATTGCGAATAAAGGCGTTAAATTTCATACCTACACGAACTGGATACAAAAAATACATTTTCGACCCACTAATCTAATGTTTGGTTTGAATTCCGTTTATGTTGGGCATATCACTTACCTTGTTGTCACTGTCAGTGGTGTTTCCTGAGCCAAAGCTGGCCAACGAGCAGCGGTCGTGGTCATTCTCTGTTAGCGGCTCATCCAGATCTCGCGACGAGCGTTGTGATGAACCTGAATTTTTAGCTGGTGACTTCGGCAGTGTCAGCGAGGTGCCCGAAAAACATGTTTCCTGCATTACTTCGCGTAACTTTTTCACCCAAATCTTTAAGGAAACAAAAACAAATGAAATCGTCACGAAGCACAGTTCTACAACTGATTAGTAGCAACACTCATACCTGTTTAGTTTCCAAGCTAACCGCTTTGAGTACAATGCGACAGTCGGAGAGCATTGGTGACCGCCCAGTCCAGACAGCGAATTTTGTTTCGTCACCTTCAATATGTTCGGTAATACCCATATCTGCAAAAAGCCATGCGCAACTTTACACACTTATCGATACTCGGACCAAGCCCATTTATCAAATTACCTGTGGTCATCAGTTTACTTTTAAATTGATATTTCACTGAGCCATTCGAGTCTTTGACCTCTTTGGCGAACAGTAAATACAGTTCGAATAGGAAGACCCGCCGGTCACGGCCCTTGCGGATGATCTGTTTGGTGTCCCATGCCTGGAACGCATCTTGCAACACCACCTCGCCTAAGCTATCAATGGATACATCACAGTTCTCGAGCAGCGACAGGTGCATGGCATCGTTGGCCTTCTTCGGCACATTTAGCATGACTTCGAGGCCCTCCTTGATCTCGCCGTGGCTCTCCTCGCAACACGACAGCAAGTCCTTGAGCAGCAATTGGTATTTGGTGATGCGCTGCACCGGCTTTATGAGGAATGCCGGCAGTGGATGCTCCACTTTGTGCTTGCGCTGCAGCTCCTCAAAGTATGTTCCCGAGTGCTGCACCAGCAGGTTGTTAGAGATCGGCTTGTTCTTGCAGTAGTGCACATACATGTCGAATTTCGAGGCCCAGGTTACGAAGCAATGGCCGACGTCCTCGGGCATAGTCTCGTACTTCTCTAGTTCACGCAAAAATATTTTCTGATGGAAAACATAAATTTCACGTATGTTGCCGAATAGGGTGTCGTCTTTGCCGATGAGAGCGGCCGGCACGCCATGCCCCGAACGAAACTCTTCAAGAAAACACTTGATGCATGTCTCCAGATCCTTGACGTAGGTGCGCTCTGTCTGCATCAGCTCCGCCATAATAAACTCTTTTCTTCGGGCTGATTTGCGCTTTTCCTCGTTGATCTTTTTCGATGCAGCCGTAGTCGAAGTGGTCAGCTTAGCTTCCAAGGAGGGATCGGAATGTCGATCACCAACAGAGCCTGTGCAGAGAGCAGAGAGAGAACGATTAATACCGTTTTTATACCGTTTACGTGACAAACGTGCTGCACAAACCTGACGTTGAACTAATTGATGAGTTCGCATCCGATTCGGCTGTTGCTACCATTGACATACCCAGCGATTTTTCCAGCTGTTCTCGGTAAGTGTCCATGCGGTTGCTAAAGTCTTTATACCTGTAAGCAAGTGGGACATTGCGTCAATGAATTGCTTGATATGCCCGCTCAGCGTGCACAAACCTCTGATCCACCGAGGCGACCCACTGCTTAATTGCACTGGCGTGTGCATGCCCCTTCTCCACCAGGCTGTCGGCGAGCTGAATTAGCAGCTTGACGCGCTCGCGCGTCTCCTTTGCCGTCCCGCGGAATTCATTGTGCTCTTTGAGCAGACCTTCGGTCTCCTCGCGCGTCTTGCCTACGAGATTGGTGCGCGATGAAAGGTACGCCTCGCCGGTGTTGTGTATCCATTCGATCGCCTGCTTTGCGCTACGCTCGAACAGCACAAATTGTTGGCACTGGTCCAGCGACTTTTTGCGCTGCGTCCAGAATTCTAGCACCTGGTTCTCTTGTGTGAGCAGTTTGTCTAATATCGTTTTAACGTGATTCTCGCAGTTACCGTGCGATTGGTATTTGTAGTATTGCTGCGACCGGTTGGCATATTTGAGGAATGTTTCGGCGGTGCGACGTGCCAGTGTGCACGCCTTCAGGAATGCCTCCTTCTGTTCCTGGTGCTTGGAAATCAACTGAACGATGCTCTGCGCCTTATCGCTCGATCCGCCACCGCCGCACCAGTCGTCTTCACGTCGATACTCGCGCTCCAGACTATCTAGCACGGAACACACTTGCTCGGCGGTCTTGTAAAAATTCATGGAAGCGGTGACCAATTTGTGTCGCTCTTCAGCATAGGTCACCAGCTGTTGCCATTTTTTGGTGACATCATCAGAGATTTCGCGTATAGATTGCGGATCATAGTGATTGGCATTGATCAATGCATCGGCGCGATACTTCACCTGCACAGCAGACGTATGCGTCTTTTCAATGGCAACCTGCAGAAAATATTTGCTTATTAAAATTTGTTTCTATTCTATAAATGAAGTACTCTTTTCCTATTCTCATGAAAGTTTAGACAATACAAAGCACCGCCGATTTAAGAATAGAGCCGCTTGGGTTTCTCACCTGAAATTGCTCGTGTTCTTTGCGCAACTGTTCAGCTTCCTGCAAACTGTTCGGGGTGACAAAGCTGGCCACCAACATTGCCTCCCCATTTCGAATCCAGGAGATGACTTGATTCGCATCATTTTGGAACTGGCACAACTGTACAGCTTGTTCCAATTTGGCTCGCTTCGCCTCGGACAGTTCTTCCAAGTCGATTTCGCGTTCACCCAGAAAGTCCAAGAGATATTGAATGCGTGCTTGCGCAGTGTGCGTTGCATCGGCCATGGAAATGAAGCCAGCTGTCTCAAACATTTGCAGCAGGTCCTGACCCTGCTGCAGTACTTCATATGACGCGTTTTGTATGTCGGTGACGGACTCGTTGTGCATGCGTATCAACTGCTCTGCTTTTTGGTAATCACGCGACAGGTCGGCATGCTGCAGCTCCTCAGACCAAATCTCCAGCTGGGACGACAACTCCATCGCATCGCGCTCAAAGTAACGCAAACGCAAAATTAGATCAGCGCGAAACTTGCGAGCTGACCACAGTTCCTCCAGCTCGATTTTTTGTTTGGTCAGCTTCTCTAAAGTTGCCTCAAGCGCGGAAATAGAGCCCGTATTGTCCACATATTCCAACGAGCGCATCTCCTGCAGCAGCGCCTCGCCCTGGGCAATAGTCTGCATGCAGCCACTGAGAGTGCTCTCTTGTTGGTCTCGATACTGCTGCAGCAGGCGTTCGATGCCTTCGAGATTCTCCTGTGACAGCATAGTTTCGTCTGTTGAGACGTCGGTACGTAGCTGATCAATCCACGCCGTCACCTAGGAAATGCAAGCCAAATAAATTGAGAGCGTTTGAAATTATCAACAGCGAAAAGTTACCTCTTTTTCGTGTGTGTAAAAGATTACAGCCATTTCTAAGCGACGGCGGCGCTGTTCTACACGTTCGGCAAAGCGAGCTACTTGCAGTTCGAGCTCACGCGCAACCGAGTAGATCTCATTCGGATCTGCCTCGCCGCTGCGCGCCAGTTCGTCAGCTGCCGAAAGCAGCTTCTCCGCATTGCTGTACGTATTTTGCGCCACATTCTCAAAGTGCTCGTGCGATTTCTGGTAGACGCGCGCCTTTTGCAAGTTGCGCCCAATGCCGGTGTTCTTGCGCAAGAAAACCTCGCCGTGATTCTTCAGCCAGTCCAGCACTTGCTTTACGTCCTCCTGGAACAGACGCAAGGCCAGCGTCTGATGTAGTCGCAACTTCTCCTGGTGCCACTTAGCCTCCAACGACCGATGGTGGCCAAGGATCTGGTGGATGACTGCGAGCACGTGTGAGGCGCCTTCACTGTAATCGGCCGCTGGGTTTTGCCTCTCGTACTTGTTAAAGCTGCTGTTTTTGCGGTGGTCAGGTACACCCGGTGGCGGCGGTTGATTGCAGACCTGCACCAGATGATCCAGCTGATAGAGAAGCTTCTTACTGGTGGAGTGCACCTCTGTGTATGCTTGACACATGGCCTCATACAATGACTGGTGCGTGCGTATAGCCGTTTCCAGGCTCTGTATGTCCGAAGGCAGTGGCTGCGAAGCTTGGCAAGCCGCAGCCCACGAGGACACACTATTGCAGTACTGCTCGGCTTTGTGGTGAAAGAGAACGCTCAACTGCAACACGGCCGTCCGCTCGTCCAGACCTGCAGCAAAGTCCTTCCATGTGCGGTCGAGGCGCGTGGCGAGCGTCTTGATGTGCTGCGCCGCGTAGTGCTGGCTTTCGATAAGCCGCGCTGCCACCGCTAGTATACGATCGATGTTCACCGACACGTTCATTGAGGCGACCGCGAATTTCTGGTGTTCGTCCTGCAGTGACTTGGCGACCGAGTAATTGTGCCCGATCTCCACGTAGGACATCTGAAAGACATCGCGGTTGTGCAAAATCCAATCGAACATTTTCTCGCAATCTTGCTCGAAGAGTCGCCACTGGAAGCACTGGTCCAATTTGGCTTTCTTGTGTTGCCACAACGTGAGCAGCCGCTGCTGTCCCGTGTGGATGAGGTCGATTTGGCGAAGCGCCTTGCTAATAGCAGCCGTCATGTCGGGATTGTTGGTGGCAACCCGAAAAGCAGGCGAGGCGTTTTGAGTCTGCGCAGAAGTTCCGGAGTCTGTGCCGCTGCAGTCTGCAACAGAGCTGCTGACACCCTAAAATCGAAAAATCAGAGCATGTTTGATGCGAACATCGATGCAGTATCTCAACTTACCTGTTCACCTGCGCCGCTGGCGCCAGCAGCGCTAATATTGATCTTGGCCAGCAACTTGTTGCCCTGCATGTCCAGATCTTCGATAGGCAGCTTTAGGATCTTCTTCTTCATTTCGTTGTGGTGATCGAGCGAATGCCGCGCCCCGTTCACATCCTCGGCAAAGTCGTTACGCTGCAGGTCCTCCTGCAGATCGTCGATGCGATCAGCCATGTCGCTTGCCTGCCAGAAAAAATCCTCGATGGCCAAGCGCGAGTCCGTCCACTGTTGGTGGTCGTACGGCTGCGTTCCGTCGAACTCGGACGTCAGCTGGGTCGCTTCGGCAATCTTATGCAGCGCCTCGATCGAAATTGTCGATGTCTCGAACTTGTACTTGTGCGAGGATATCGAGGCACGCTGCTTCTGCCAGAAGTTGTCTGGCTTTATGATGACGACGTTATGAATGTTGGCACTGAAGTGTTCCTGCAGCACCTTGAGTATTGTCTTCACGTTGGTGGAGCAGTTGCCGTTGCCGCGCATGTCGATGACAACTGTGAAGCCCAGATTCTTGGCCGAGTCGCTGTAATGCGGAACGAAAACGTAAGCTTAAAAATCAATTTCACCAACTACAGCTACCATTTGCAAAGACAAAAAGAAATTAAAAAGTAAATAGAAATGAAAACAGCCACGATAGCAAGGGACAGATAGACGAACTCTACCCAATTCCGCATAAATTAAAGTATGTATCTGTGATGTTGCCAGTTTGTGAGCTGAGACCGATTTTATAGTCACTTAATTTCATATTTGGTTGGCTTGATTGGCTGTCAGGCGGCGATTTGCCGAATAATAAAACGGCCTCCGTTCTCAGTACTTTGTTTTGTATTTCTAATTCGTAACATTGGAGTTTTCGCTAAGCGGCCGAGCACTCTCTCTACGTACAAATATGCATTCATAGGGCGGCAGTGACAGCATGCGGCGTGCCACCACTTGCGCTTGGAAAGCACATTGCGATGTTCTCATAATTGGACAAGAAAGCAAGACGCCTTTTGAGGCACAACCAAAAGTGAATGTTTGCATTTAAGGCTTATTTATTGGACTCAATGTCAGTGTATAGAAATTGAATTGGGCTTAGCCGCAGAACTTAAGAAATAATCAATTCTGATAGTAAAGATCAAACAAGTCTAACGAAATTGCATCGTTTTTTTTTCAAATCAAGTCAAGTAAGATATTTTTTGTTTATAAGTTTGTTTATATATGCGGTGCGGGTTGTAAATCAGAATCTGAACCGCTTCTCTTATCTTTATTTACTTGCTATGGGATTGGGGCACTTCTTTTTTGACATTATAGAGTTTTATTTTCATAATAAAAATAAATATAAAAGCGCATATTTGTATGGTGCTGACCCACACACCACAATGCAATCACATTGTGTTATCAGAGCAACGCTGCAAAACCAAAACAAATCGAAACAAAAACTGCCGGCAAAGCGAAGGAATGGCGAGCATGAATAATTGTCGTTATCAGGCAATTCCTTGCTTGGAATTTGCCCGATGACGTTGTTTTCCACTGATAACAAAGCATTTGCTTGCAGCAGCTAGCAGTGAAAGTGAAACGCTTCTCTACGTAATGTCCGAACGTTTACAATTTCCAACGATAATGTTCACGCTTGGTTGGCGTGCATGCGTGTGAACGGCTGGCGAATTTGTATTTTCAAAACTTGGCTCAAAATGTAAGATTTGCCATATTACAATCACATTTAAGCTGCTAAGCACAGCAGGAATATATGTGATCGTTTTTAATTTTTGCACATTTTTTAATGCAATTGTGCTGGCAATGGATTTCCTTATAAATCCATGCCGGCGTCGTCTACGTGCTCGTCGTCGACGTCATCTTCGCAATTGTCATTTCGGAGCAACTCTTCTGGCGTTGCCGTTTGTGTGGCTCTTACTCATTCGTTTGCATAATGTTCATGCCCTACACCGATGCGGCCAAGCACATTCGCTTTGGCATGAGTTCGTAACGCCCAGAAAAAATATTTGGCATCAGGTTCGTCTAGTGAGAATGTTTGCATGTTCATCAGTCAGCACAATAACTTTTAGAGAAGTGGAGATATTGGCAAGAAACTGAGTGTGGGTTTTACTTGGATCCTAACTTGAACGAACGAAGTGAAAGAAGCAGGGCATGTATGGAACATTCTTACATGCTAACTTGTAGGTATTTTTATTAGCTTTCCAAGTTCTTTTTTTATTTTTTTGTTTAATTTCTTAATTGTGTCATATACTGGGCGGCTCGCAGCGCCATCATTTTGTAACTTGGGCGTAGTGAGCCGTCTGTACGGCTTGGCAGCTGACATGCTGAAGGCGCTTGAGGTAAATTAATTTGAAATTCAAACAAAGTAAGGACATAACTGCCAGCTTACGTATTTACAGTCCATCTACATATACCACATACTTAGTATGTATATTCCGGGGACCGACTTCTTTTCCTAGCGCCGGAGCCTTTTGGGACTGCGTGGCCAGCTGTGAGCGCAGAACTGCAGCAGGCAAAGTGCAACATGCGCGAATGGCGTGCGCAGTCAACTTGCGTAGGTAATTCATTTTTCGCTTGTTTTATTCACGCCACGAGCACACTTGCGGCCGTTTCGTATGGAGTGGCCGAACAAAGCGAAACGAGAGAAATGCCAGACGAGGGGCATTGCATTTGCGCAGCCGCAGACTGCGTCATGTCGCTGCGGTCGGCGGCAGCACTCGCGTGACTGCATATGCATTGTTTCCGCCATAGCCTTCAAAGCACCAAAATTCAGCTTGAGAACATTCAATTTGAGTGCGGATGCGGCCAAAAGCGAAATCAACGCAAAATGTAGCAACAGCAAATCGGACTGACTGCAGACAGGCAAACTTGAACTTTTTGTTAATTAAGTACTTTTAACATGTGTTGCAATGTAGCTATGCCACGCCCTTTTTATTTCACAATTGGAGTTTACAGTTTGCAAAGGACATAGTTTGAACCAAGCCGCGGAACCAGATAGGGCTTTCATCTGCTCAGCTTGCCTGTTTTTCAGGCCGCACTTTACAGTGCAGTAAGAGAGTGAAATTGATTAAAAAGGGTTACTACGGCTTTAAGTGCTCACCTCGGTATCATTATCAAGTAGCTGAGCAGGCGGCGCAGATCCTCGGGCTTGAGGCGGTCGCGCCGTGGTGTTGCTGGAAAGCACAGCAGCGGTCCGCCGCGTCGATCGCGCCCACCAGTGAGAAAGACGACACGCTCCTGCAGCAGCGTGAGTATGTCGCGGGCGCGTTGGCCATCCATTTTGTCGCTTTATATTTGTATTATGTCCTATTGTCGATTATTTTTCTAGGTTACGGCGTAGTTTCCGATGGCAGGTGGCTGTCAGTACGTAGGTGCACACAGCTCTCAGCGCTGGGCCAAACACGTAAAAGTTCTCAATCGATTTGGCTCGCTGGCTGCTGCTGGCTTAATGTGTCTTTCTGCGGCAGAACGCGCCCGTCAATGTTCACTGTCATTGCCGCTCAGCTGACGCGTTGTCGTCAGTGTTCGGTATACCTATGCGATTTGTTGGCTCCTTCTCGGTCGACTGGAATGGAGGGTGTCGCGTTTATGAAACGGCAATAATTTATAGTCCGCACGCACGGCACAGTCTGCTGGTGGACAGTTTGCACACAAATGCACGCCCGACATTTCGCACACATACGCACACACAACCGACCAACACAATTTCACACCAACTGCTAATTAATAATAAGAAACTAGCGATTTCGCACACAATTCGGCCTGCAGGCAGAAAATGTTTGGAGCAGAATTTTGATTTTCATTGCATTTCATAACGTTTCTTTGTGTTTTTGTTTGTCGTTTGGCTTTGTACTTTATCGTAATTGATTTTTGTTGTTATTGTTCCTGGGTGAATTGCACTTGCACTTTCGCGTAAACAAAATCGGCCTTTCTAACAACATTGGTTTTTTCTCTTTCCAACCAGCTGCAGCATCAGCATTTTTGCAAAAAATTCTTTCTTCAATCCTTTCATTTTATCTTTCATTCCGTTGTTCGCACTGCATCCACATCATTCATTGACAACACCACAAGCGAAACAACATGCAGCTAAAAAAAGCAGCGTTGAAAAAATATATCGAAAAAGAACTTTTTTTGTTGGCGCGCCGCTCCGCTGTCTTCCCGTGCTTCTTCTTTTTCCTTTTATTCTTTTGCCCCTGCTTTTCTGGCTGCCATTGATTTTTTGAGGAATCTCATTTAACGAAACTTTCACTGCTGGCTAGCATTTCGCGTGCACATTGGCCACTATTCGATAGCGTGCACCTTTCGCTCGCACTTTTCAACAAGAATAATTAAAACTTTTTGCAAATTTCGACGTAAATTTGCAAAATCCGTGCGAGCATCTTAGCTTTGCTGCTCTGTCGGAACAGCAGGGAGAACGAAATACAATTTTACCACTACAAACTCTACACAAATGTTGTTGACGACAGCGTTGCCACTAACAACAAGGTTGTGCAATTTACATAAAACTACACAAACAATATTCCTCACAACAAAACTTAAATAAAACCGATTAATAATGGATGCGTTGTTTTAGCTAATTTTATTTCCGTTTACATTTTCTTGTTGATTAGCGTTCATTGGTGAATGCTGGGGTGTGTTGTTTTTCCAAAGCTAAATACAACCATGAGCTAATGGAGACTTTCGAGGTTTAGCATCCCGGGAACTTGAAAGTAATCAGGGTTGTCATTATGCTAAAATGTGGATAGGAATTAGTGACTATGAGTCAATAATAATATATTTTTCTTTCAATTAAAGCAGCGACAGGTAATAGAGAATATTATTTTTTAATAAACGCTTAGCAGTAAAGTTTAGTACAATGTTTACACATCAAAATTGCCAGCTCAAACGTGCAAAGGTTGTCTAATCAGTAAATAGTTGAAATAATAACTGTTGCAAAGTATTTTACAATAATCTGTAAACATTTGCTTAAGATTATACTTTATATGAATACAAATATGTAATCTATAATGATATGATTATTATTGGTACAGACCATTGCTGCGTGCATCTGGCAACACTTGTTCCAATTGGACAATTTCGTATTCAATTTCAGAACACTCGTGCAGAGATGATTTTTCAGGCCCAAAAATGTAAATACCGCCCTTACAAAGCTGACTAAGAGTTTACTTCGTACTTCTATTCTAAACACTGCTCATAGTTTTATAACTAACTTATACTATTTTCCAGTTATTGAATAGCTTGAAATAAATAGTGCCGAAATCCGGGAGCTGAATTTCCCGGGAACAGACGCGGGCCAACTGTTTCTTCGATCGTTAGCCAAACATATGTTTGCCTGTGTTCTATTGTGAATGTAGGGAATGGGCAAGTTGGGCGAGTAGTTGGTCTGTTGGCGACGAGGAAAAGATTAAATCTGCAAAAATTTTGCGAAAAATCAAAACATCTTTACAGCATCGCAAAAATAAGTCGAGGCAGAAATTGCTGGCACAAAACTTCGCATCCCCAACTTCAGTGACTAAAAGTTATCTACCGAACGGCGCTCCGCAGGTAAGCGAATTTTCATTGGGCTGAGTGCACCGAGTGTCATCTTGTATGCATTGGGCAGATTTTGCAGCACACCTGCCGCGAGAGCTGCAGTTACGGCGCAGGTGACGGCATCGGTATGGAGACCAACCTGAACGCAGTCAGTTGGATGCTGAATCAGGGCGTGCGGCACCAACTAAATGGGCAGCTCTGCAAGTACACGAACGTAATGAAAGGTGGGTTTCCTTCATGGCAACGGTGATACATCCCCTGTGCCTGAAAATGCTGTATTCACGCCAAAGGTGCTATTGATGTTTGCTTTTGCTGTTCCTTGCAGGTTGGCAGTATCGCTGGTTCACGGTCGATCCCCAGACTGGCATACTCAGCTACTATCTGTGCGATTCGTCGTCCTCCAGCGGCGACGATGTGGCGCCTTCGCCACATGTGTTGGCCAGCTCGCCGCGCGGCCAGGTGCACCTGGCCGGCGCCGTTGTCTGTCCGAGTGACGAAGATTCGCGCACGTTCTCCATTGGCTGTGCTTCGGGCGACACGATAAAACTGCGTGCGGCCGACGCACGCTCGCGCCAGGAATGGGTGGACGGTCTGCGTGCCGTCGTCGAGAGCCACACCAAAGCGATGGACATCAGCAACTCATCACCACTGCCGCCCAGAGAGCTGCTGGCCGCTTCTGACGCTATGGTGTCTGCCCGACAGGCGCTCTACTTAACCGAACAATGGTAGGTTGATGACGGCGTGTCGCAGCTTTGCCCTCTTACCGGTCGTTCGTTCCTCATTGCAGTAATGCTTCCTTGGCCCGTGCCATTGAGAATATCGAGTGCGAGACGTTTACGCCCACAGATCCGGATTTGTTGCTCCTCAAGGCTATTTCGACGGCCAGCACACAGTGTCTACATCAGTGTCTGAGCCTGTTGCAGCGCCACCAGGAGACGCACAGCACCAGCGTAGAGACAGCGGGCGTTTGCTAATCGCAGTGTCTATGTTGCGTATGTGGAAATTTGTTGAAAATTTACTTGAAGTCATTTACGTAGAGCTAATCATTATTGTTTAGTTGTAATTTTATTATAGTTGCGGGAATGCTTGAATTTGTATGAAAGCTTAATTAAAATTTAATAAAACATAAATATATTTAATCAGATGAAACGAAACGAGAAGATGGAATTCTTTTTTAAAATTATTTCAATATGTAGATCAACGACGCGTCGAAAGCGACCGAATCTGTATGCTATCATAGCCAAAGAAGCAATTTTTCCCCCACCCAATTCCAGTAAAAACGCAACAACAATTTTCCATTTTTAGAGACTGAATTTTATGTATATTTTCTGAAATGAAGTTTATGCTATTTAATAATTAAATCATTACTATTACTCTTGTGTGTTCAGCTATTCAATTCATACGGAATTTGTTTGTGTGAAGATTAGGAAATATAAATGACATTGCACTCCAGTTTAATTATACCCTCGTTTTCACTTTATAGATTTTGTATTTGGTATGCATGCAGTTAGTTTACACAGTTGCGATTAATTGTTTGTGGCAAATGGTCTATTAGAGGGATATGACATGATTTCTTCTGACCAAAGAGATGAAACAAACAAGGGAACGCTTCGATTGTTGGCAACAAATTTTAAATTTACTTTAAGATTGATTATAACTAAGCGATAGAAATACCTCAACGAACTAGGAAGGGGAAAGGTAAGCAAGAGGCAGGTGGAAAGGTGCTGCACCCCAGAACTCTGAGAAGATAAATCGAATGAGGTGTCTTCTCAGCGGAGTTAGGTACCGATTGGATTTAAGTGCAAGCAGCGATAATAATGTTGAACGTGAGAGTTCGCTTCTCTATTGGAACAACCAAATCGAGAAAGCAATGTTGTTGCTCAATGTGAGAATGAAAATGGCGCATGCACCGCAGGGACAAAATGTGATAATGAGTTGTCTTGGTCACTTTGGAAGAAGAGATTTAAGTGGTCGTGACATGAAATGGTTAAAGTTGGACAACATTTTCAACGATTATTGTTTAGTTGTTGGACAACAGCGGATAGTCCATAGTGTGTTCAATAAATCCTGTAATGTGATATTTAATTGTTTTGCGGTTAAATAGGATTCCTTGTATTTTTGCCTTTTGCTTGTATTGAAACTAGAATTGGAACAATTAAAAGTTGGTTGGAGGTGTGGAAATAGCAAAGCAAGGGAGGGTAAGCTGGTGCAAGGTGCCTGAGCACTTGAACACTAATGTACACATTGGATTGAACTGAATTTATTGGCTCCGCGTGAACGAACAATTAAAAGGAGTAACTTGCGGTCAACATAAGTAACTGGAAACTTGAGAGAGGAGGCGAGACAGAGGGTCCTTTGTGTGCTCAATTTGAGGGGTGTTACACGAAGTGCTGCTATTGTTTATAATATTTTCAATTTGTGTTTTGCTTATCTGTTTAATGCTTCATTTAATGGTTTAATGCCGCTTGCGCATGTCACATGATTTAATCCATTTAGTTGATTCGAAGATGCCATTGAAAAATGTCACAATATTCTTCACATTGTTATTGTTGTATTAATGCAATAGATACAAGTACACAGAGAACTGACCATCGGAAAATGAGAACAATTTCACTTTTTCTACATTATTTCAAGTTTGTTGAATGTTGTAATATTCGGTTTTATGTGCGTCATGGAATGAATGAAAAAAAAGATCAACTAAATAAAAAATCAGTTAAATAAGAAATGGAACATTTTCAATTGAAAAAATCAAACGTATCTCATCATTATTATTACAGAGTTTTCGCCATTCGAAATGTCACCTTTTTAATTTGGTTTTATAAGGACATCGTATAAATAGTCGAGGCGCAGAGCGAGTAGGAAACATATCCGTAAACGAACCGAAAAATGCATTGGAGAAGGCACTTTATACAAACGGACTTTGTGAGAGAAAATAAGGGCAGGAACAGGAAAAAAGCACAGTGAAATAAAAATTAGCATTCAGACAGTTTCATCAACGAAAACGTAAAATTTTTAAACTGTGGCGGGCGTAGGGCGCAGTTGCACTTTTTTATCCCTTCAACAATGTTTAATACTCGCGCAATGGGCAAAAGAGTGGAGACCGATGGGGGTAAACAATATCTTTCGTTGGCGTTACTCACTTGCTCTGGCACCTCAGACCTTTGCACAAAAATCAGTCTAAATATTTCGCTTCTAAATATCATATACATATTTTTTTCTTTGGTTTCGTTTTTGTCATTGGGTTTTCCTAAAATTTCACTTGTGTATAAATAGTATATTTCACCTTCTCCGATTTTGCTCGTCGTCTCATCTCAATAATAATAATTTGATTTTCCTTAAATGTCATAATAATAATAATAATAATGATGATGATGACAATCAAAGTACGATAGCACAGCGAAACGCGAACCTGTTTGCGATTGTTTTGCTTGACGAAATGGTGGCACTGAGAGCTGCATAGAAGTACGAAATTAAGCATAAAGCGAAGGGATGCACCAGGCAAGCGATCTTGAGAGCTCTCATAATTAGAGAATATCTATATATCTGTATCTCTCTATCAATATCTAAAGATGCTCCCAACTTTCCACAAGCATAATAAATATCGTATTAAATAATACAGTCTACACATCGCACATCCACTTCAAAAGTGACACAACTACAAAATTTTTTTTTCGGGCTTATATGTTAATACTGTCACAATCCATCTATCTACCAATAAGTAAAGGCTTAGTATATTTTGTTGTTGTTAACTATTGCCAAAAAAAAACAGTTAGGTCTCTCTTCATGTCGAGAAATTTGATGCTATTTGATCGCTGCAGCTCAAGCAAAAGAGTCCTAATTCAAATTGCAACACTTTTGACGAAATAAATCTTTGTTGGAGTTAATTTTAAGTAAATTTGTGACAATTTTAGTTTATATTTTCAAATAAAAAAATTAATTTCGAATTTTCGAAATTTGTCTTTCAACTTTTTAAATGTCATTTATAATTATTAAAGTCAGCAAGAGTGATAACTTAAAATAATTCGGTATTTATTGAATTAAAATATCATCAACAAAGTCACAACTCAAAATTTTGGATTTTCTAGTGTAAAGTAAAAAAAATCGTTATAACATCCTAAAGCATAATCTGTAGTGATTCTCTACTAAACGTTCTATACGTTATTTTAAAAAAATGTTTATTCAGCTCAAAAACAGTTTTTTGCGTTTCCTGAAAAATTAAAAATTTTGAGTTGTGTCACTTTTGTAGTGGGTGTGCGACATGTGATCGAATTGTATTACAATGTAAGAGAAGAAATCGGGTTTGTAGTTAATATTTTACCAATTTCAATATATTAAACTTGCACTTCAAAATAGTTGTATTAATTCGGTTTTCGTCCAAATTAAAAAAAAACATGCAAAATGTTCATCAAACCTTCAAGACAAATGATTTTCCCTCCAGAATTTTTCAACACTCGAATTTTTTATATTCTCAACTGCATTACAAAGGCAACAACGATCAAATTAACGATCGTTAAAGCAACACAATCGCATGTTCTGTCAAGTTTCGCTGTGCCATAATTATAATAAATTTACAATACTTGTTAGTTAGTTTGTTCCTAAATTGTATGTTTAATTTTTGTTTTCCGAAAGGCATTTTTTGTGATTTTTCATTTAAAAAGTCCTAAAGGTAAAATTTTGTTATTTCGTAAATTTTTTCCAAAAATGTTTTGTGTTTTTTTTGCGCTAAATTTTTTTTTGTAATTTTGTTTCGCAATTTTGTACAGTTATTTGTCGTTTTACACAAAATCAACACAAAATCGAAAACGAAACGAAATGACAATGGACGCAGGACAAGTGTAATTACACAAAATTCTACTAACAACTGGGCACACGTTCTCGAGATCGTCTTTGACGTTTTGGTTTTCATGTTTATTCAGTAAATGGGTTGTTTCCAGCGATGGTTCATTCAAGCGTTATCGGTGAATTGCATTTGCTTGCGTCCTCTCGAATGCGATCCAACGGATTGGCGTTGGAATGCTTTCAAGTAACCGCAATGGGGTTATATGTTTTTTATGTATGTATGTTTGTAGTCGGCTTTATTGTATATCTACGTAAGTATTCAAA
This sequence comes from Melieria picta, assembly GCA_964056695.1. Classification (NCBI taxonomy): domain Eukaryota; kingdom Metazoa; phylum Arthropoda; class Insecta; order Diptera; family Ulidiidae; genus Melieria; species Melieria picta. The sequence goes on from OZ057399.1 coordinate 21,704,179, forward strand.
TGAAAATCGGAAGTAGCTGGGCAAGCTGTGTGCATACGTTTAAGAATTATGAATTACGAGATCTGTTTCGGGATCAAAGTACTACAATATTACAGTTATTGTTGTACACACTCATAACGGTACATTGTTGCCATGTCGACGCCAACACGATTACACATCTATAATACAATAATAATACTCAGAATTACAGTTATGTGCGCCTGCACCATTGCACTCGTCCTCGGTGATGTGGTGTAATCGATGCAAGTCCTGCAACTACGGACTGGGCCCGTCACAGTCCCAATGTACCGTTTCGTTAGTGTTTTACTTTCCTAAGTTTAAGTGCAACTGAAATGCTTTGCAATATAATTTAATCCGGTAACCGATTAGGGGTTCTAGAGCACCAACGAAAAACACAACACACTTGCGGTGAGTTCACCACGCACTGGTGAATCCCTTAGGCGGCCCGCAGAGTTGAACTCACTCGCCGTTCTTAGTACAATAAATGCAAATAAAGCTACCATGATAAAGAGTGGGGAGGGCAGGGACGAGCCTTGGGCGGAGCTGCCTATTCGCTATTTGTCGTTATGGGTTCGATTTTGATGTTGCTGGAACTTAAGTTGCTGGTCGCCGCCGTGGAGGCGGCAGTGGGCGCCGGCGTTGTGGTGGCACTGGCACCGCCGGAGCTGGTAGATGCTGCCATGGTGGTCGTGGAGCCGCTCATCTCGCTGGCTGAGGGCGCAGCGCACACCAACTCGGCCAGATCGTCGGAAAAGAGACGCGACGGCGAGTAACCCGAGCTGCGCGCGGTCTTGTAGCCCATGTCGAAGCCGAGATCGGTGAGTGGCGAGTGCAGCGGCGTTTCGCTGGGCGTGCTGGTGCGGCGTCGGTCGCGCGACGGCGACGCGGATGAGGATTTCGCTTTGGCGGCTGCGGAGCCGATGTTCGTCGCACCCGCTGCTCGTGTTTGCTGGTGATGCTGCTGCTGCTGCTGCTGTGCGTGCTGATGCGGGTGTTGCTGGTAGGAGTGTGCGGACGTGGATGTTGCCGTTGCTGCGCCGGAAGTAGCTGCATGTGACATGAAACCGGCACCAAAACCGAGCGCATGCGCCGCTGCTGCATGGTGCTGCTGCTGCTGTGTATGCTGTTGATGCTGTTGTTGCTGCTGCTGTTGCCGATGCAGCGCTTGCTGCTCCTGCAGGTGCATCTGCAGCTGTTGTTGCTGGCTGAGCATGGCGGCTGGATCGCAGCGGCCACCCGGCCCGCCCGCCATGTGCAGCGCCACCGCCATGCTGGGCGGCATGTTGGGCAGCCCGGGCAGGCCGGTGCCACATGGCGACGGCGCATGCCGCGGCCCGAGCAACGAGCCGGCTGCCGAATTCGAAGCGGAACTGAGCGCCGGCGAAATGCTGGCCTTCGGCAGCGGTATGCCACCGGCCGCGCCAACTGCCATGCTGCCGCCCGCTCCAGTCAGATGCGGCTGCAGCGGCGGCTGTGCGCCGAAGAGGCCTGCACCTGCAGATCCTTCAGCTGGATGCTGGTGCTGATGCTGGGCGGCGGCGGCCATTTGCATGTGTTGGCGAATGTTGTGCGCCACGGCAGCCACTGCGGCGGCGGTGGCCTCCTGCGACATTTGATCACCGGTGGGCGTGGGCACACCGTTCGGACAGGCGCCACCAATGCCCGGATAGTTGAGTGGCGCATCCTGAAACGGGAAAATGGGCTAACAAATAATTGGCTATTAGTGTAAAGCAGAAGAAACGAAATATTCCTTCCAAAAAAAAAGTACACCGAAAACGTGGAAACCCCACTTTTCAGCACCTACCGAGTGCCGGCCGTAGGGCAGATGCGACAGGCTGTCGTCCTTGAGGTCCTTCGCGTCGCGAAACACCACCGTCTTGATGACGCCCTTTATGTGCTCGTCCGGCCAGATGCCGAGCAGTATGCGTTGCGGTCGGCCTCTGCCTTTGGGCCTCAAGTCGGGGCCGCCGTCTATGGAGGGGCCCAGCATGTTGTGCACCCGATTCGCGTACAGCACGAAAGTGGGATAGGGAATGTCGTATTTGCGGGCGGCCTGCGACAGCGACAGTCCCTCCTTCAGTACGCTGAAAATGGCCTCGGCCATGGTCTCGGGGCGCCACGACTTGAGAGGGCCGCGTTCGCGGAATCGCAAGTGGTGCATCAGATTCTGATTGGTGTTCCAGCACTTTTGCCACATGGACTGCAACTGATACTGGTAGCTATCTGCTGGGAGGTGCAAAAGACAATCAAAAAAGGTGCCGAAGAGAAGGAAAAGAGTGAAAACGAACCTGCAATGGTTGGGGTGCTGGAAGCGCCCATCCAAGCGTGTGAATTCTCGAGCATTTTGGCCTGGAACGAAAAAGTTGAAATTGTGAATTAACTAGAGGGGAAATAATGAAAAAAATTACATACATAGATATAATATTATGGGTGGATTTATTTAGTGTATGAAAAGTTGGCATTTTGTTCTTTGTCAGCTCAACAAAGCTGAATGCAAGTTGCTGTTCAGTTGCTTGGGAATCTTTTCTGCGATGCATGCAGCTTTTTGCTTTTTCTGTTCGGCAGCAGAACCTATTAAATCCACACACACACACACATACGTGTTCTGTGTTGCCACGATGTTTCAAAATTCATTGACTTGTTAAAATTGACCTATATGCATGCATACATAACTAACGGTATAACTGCACTTAAATATTTACCCATACAAACTCGCACACCGTTGTTATAGTTGCACACATGCACACATACATAAACATGCAAACACCAGGAATAAGTGTGTGCAGGTCTGACGGTGCAATAAAAGACTCTCAAGTTTTAACTAAATCGACTAATTGCATAACAAAGTAACCTACAAGTGCAATTGAAAGGGTACAACTGTATGACGCAGCGACAGAACGACGGAGTAGATTGACAAAGCATACACGGTAGAATTTCATTGGATTTCGTTGTAGATAAAAATGTCAGCTATACGATATATTACACCGTGCGACAGCATTTTTCGCACCGGGAAAAATGCATATGTGCGTGAAACTAGAAACCAAATATAGTAATACTGCGTACTTAGTTTTTCATTTCTACATCCTTTGTCCTTTTAAAAAGACTACAAAATTTTGAAGGGGATAAAAAATAAAAAAAATATAAAAAATACTTAACCTCGTTAGAATATGGCGATATGTATATCAAATGAAAGAGGAAAGGCTCAAGAATTTAAATAAAATTAATTTTTTATCAATTTAGAAAAAAAGGATATGAAAAAGGTCCTTTGAAAATTTTAATCCTTTATATCCTTGAAAATTTACATAGAATTTTCTTGAAAAGTAAGTATGGTAAGTCCCCAAATCTCACTGATCACATGCCAAAATTTCATTACTCTAACTTTATTAGTTCGAAAGTTATTAAAAAAAAGGCGGAAGCTGCAATTCTAATGAAGTACAAAAATTCTAATTTATTTGAGTATCAGTATTTTAAATAATGAAAAGATACAAAATCAATGAAGCGAGAATAATGAAATTTTGACACGTGATCAAGGAGATTTTGGGTTTTAACATAGTTACTTTGCAAGAAAATTCGATGTAAATTTTCAAGGATATAAAGGACTAAAATTTTCAAAGGACCTTTTTCATATCCTTTTTTACAAATAGATAAAAAATTAAATTTATTTAAATTCTTGAGCCTTTTCTCTTTTATTTGATATACATATCGCCATATTTTAAAGAGGTTAAGTATTTTTTATATTTTTTTTTTATTTTGTATCCCCTTCAAAATTTTGAAGTCCTTTTAAAAGGACAAAGGATGTAGAAATGAAAAACTGAGTACGCAGTATTACTATGTTTGGTCTCTAGTTTCACGCCCATATGGATTTTTTCCGGTGTGAAAATATTTTTTTAATTTTTGTCGCACGGTGTTATATAGTTGGCACTTGGGCACTGAAGAGATTTGTAATTGGATTGAATGAGGTCTCTAGATAGATAAATGTTTGAGCACAATTGACGAGCTGTAGTAAAGAACCCACTACTAGCTTGGATACTTCCTCCGGCACGACAATGCAGGGAGTCCATAAGTGAACTAATCATGTTTGGGGCATACAGATACACAACGGAGGAAATATTCCACATTTCGGGTCATGACAAATCGCCATCAGAGAGTAGTTAGTTCTTACACTTATCTACATATAACGGTTTCGCGTTCTTTGCTTTAGAACGAACTTGACTTGGCCATCTGACGAATCAGAACAGATGCCACCTAGACGACTTTTGAAATAGAAAATTGTATATTTAGATTTTAGGTTAGTTGCACTTATTATACACAGTCGAATCCAGGCATGTGTAGGTCCTAAAATGCTTCTTTAGGCCGCATATACCGTTACAACTTAATGCAGCGTGATGTAAATTTGCAATTTTGGTCGAGTGAGGGTTTGAAAAAACATCAAACAACAAGATTACTAATAGAAGTGGCAAATCGAGCCGAAGAAGAAAGACACAAATTAGAATACAATTGTAATGATTGTTGGCAAATTCCAACGAGGCGTTGGTTGTTGCTACATGTACACAAACGAGTTCCAGTTTTGCAAGTGGGAACACTCGATGCTGGTGGGGGGTGCAGCTGTGTGCCCAAGAAGAATGCAATCAAGTGTTAGTCGTTCGAAATTTTATTTACATACATATGTATGTACATACCTATGTGCATAAAAGCAAACAAAATTGTTAGTTAACAGGTAAAAGTTGTTAAGCGATGCGCTGCGATGAGCCGTTAGTCAGTATGTATGAATGTAAAGTGGAATTATGTAGTGCGGGGCGAAGCAGGCTGCAATTAACTAACAACGTTGTTATATGCAAATAAAATTGCATACAAGGATAGCACAATTTCTTTTAATCGAACAGTTTGCATTTAATCGAATCCAATATAAAAATACGGGATCTGATAGCAAGCAGTGCCATTTAAAATTTGCTGGAATTTTTTGCAATTTTAACATACAACATTTTACTGCGTTAAAATTTTACTAAGTTAAAAATATAAGGTTTTCGTATCAGGATCAATATACACCAGAGTAATGCATTGAAATTGTAAAAAAAAAATACTACACAACTATAAAAATGGCCAAATATTGTAAAGATGATGTCACTCTGTTGTTATATCTCACATTTTATGTGTATGGGTCCATATTAGGGATTACAATTTACCCGATCAGTTTAACAATCCCGGGATTTTTGGTACAGAAAATCGCAATCTCGAAATCCCAGGATTTTTTCAGGATGTAAGATATTATTTTAAGGGGACAATCAGACGTCCTTTACAATAAAATAAAATTTTTTTTCGTATTAAATACAATTCTTCGTTTTTGGTCAAAAACTAAGAACGAAATTTTTATGACAAATAACATAAAGTTACATACCTAATAACATAAAAATGAATTAAATTGCCAAACCACTTGGCAAACTTGCTAATAAAAGCATCTCTCATCGTATGTAAGTTTTCAAATTCGATGTAATATCAAGAATTCAAGTTTCCCATAACTTTAACCCTTTCGACCCCAAAGTTGCCTGAGAGCAACTTCACCTATTTGTCATTTTATAGCAAAAGCTACGATTGATTTATGGGTTTAATTTAAGTAGGCACCAACAATTTAATATTTTTAGAAGTGAAAATTACAAAGCAAATTACACAAATTTTACTATTATCCCCAAAATAATTTCCAATAATTTGCAGTGATATCAGGGAAAGTTTGTGTTATAATTGAAGTCTACGAATTGGGCGCGTTTGATCAAAACCCTGTTTTTTAATAATGGTTAAATAAAATTAAAAAGTGATTATTTTGTATTTTTCCACAAATTTTTCTGTAATTAAAAAATATTGATACACAATTTATTTAACCTGTTTTAAGCTAAAATTGTTCAAAGGTAAACTAGCTCTAGAACTAACAAAGAGGCGTGGCGACTTAAAATGTCTTGTGCACACTTCTTAGGCAATTTCATGATTTAAATACCAAAAAGTAATATCGAGACACAGGGTAAAATTCGGGGTCGAAAGGGTTAAACCTAAAATTAAACTTTTATATCAGCTGTTCCTTTCTTTAACACTTTTATTTACACCCTTCTCGTTGTGTATTTTGAATGTTACAAGTCACACTGGTTTAAGCAAGAGTTTAAAAATGTTTGCAAGTTTTTACAAATTTGCATGTTTTTAAAAATTTCTGTTTATTTACTTTTTTGATTGTTTCATTTTTGGAAGCGTAAGTTGACTATTCAAACCTCACAGGCAGTATGTAATTTTATGTTTTGCATTAAAAAAAAAACAACAATTTTTCTTTCGGCGGCTGTCCTCTCAGCAGGAAATGGCAAACCTCTGAGAGTAAAATTGCCTATGAAAAAGCTCCCCACTCGCCGTTCGGAATCGGCATAAAACTGTAGGTCCCTTCCAACCTTGTAAAAACATTCGCACGCACAACACGGTTGGTTGCGGATAGCTAGGCCTTAGTCTCGTAATCGGGCTGTCGTGCCAGTCAAGAAGAAGAAGATTAAATAAGGTTTGCCTTTTTCGAAATTAAGGTGACAAAAGCAAAAAGTAAGCTATTTTTATGTTTTGGTCCCGGGATCGGATCTTCTTAATGCCGGAATTTTTCGGGACAGAATTGTTCGGAATCGGGTATTTTGGGATTCAGAATTTTGGGATTGCAATTCCTCGTATAACGCATTGACATTGAAGTAAAACTTTTGCACTTGAGGCTAAAAAATTCCAGACAAATTTAATAGTTTAACTCTTTAATCAAAGTTACCTGCACTTTTTTCATTTTGTTCTTCTAAAAGTTATTTAAAACATTTGAATTCATTAAATGTTTAAACTGAAACATATTTTCTAAACCCCACGCCTCCTCCTAAACCCTGCCTTCTCCTCCAGTGAGGCACCTAAGCGGAAATTTGCTTTGTTGGATAACGTCACCATTAACCCTTTCGCTACAGGTTTTTACTGGGGAGAGTTAAAATTTTAAATTTTACGTTTTAGGCTTCTATGTGGTTATATTAGCAAAATCCCATAAGAAATTTTTTAATTTTTATACTCGGACCCTGTATTTTAGAGTGTTTTTCTATGAGAGCAACCACATCGTTGTGGCTGTAATAATTACTTAAGCATTAAACCTTTTACGCATAACGAATATTTGAATATTTCTTCATTTATTTCAGCCAAAATTAAAAACAAAAAAGTATCTAAATTGAAAGAAAACGTCAAATTAAAAAGTTATCTAAAGTTTTCTGCTTCTTCTTCATTTACTATGTCAGGATATACCATTAAAAAACGTGTATACTTCTCTTCTTTAAACTTTAATATTCAGTTTATTAATTTCGTATTTTTCCTAAAACTTCAAACTATTCTAAGGACCGACAAAAAATGTGTTCTGGAAACCACAGAGAGTTCAGACGTCCACAAAGTAGCATGTTGCCATATGGCAACAAAATAGCGAGAGGGTTAAGGCAGCTTTCGCTTACAAAAGTCGAATATTAGAAAAATGCAAAGATACCAAATGCAGTATTCGAAATGTGCCAATTGTTTTTTTTTTAATTCAAACAAACGCGCAGGGGATGACCTCTATTAATCCGAGGCATTGCGTTGGCTCAGGAAGGATATAAAGGTTAGGAGATGATGTTGTATGTATGTATGCCTAGGCATGATGCCCGTCTGTGTGTGTGTGTGTGCGGGCACCACAATATGAGCGGGTTGCCGCACCGCAATGCAATTTGCATTGGCCGCTAAACAGCAAATAGCGCTTGGAAATCGTATATGCGTGCGTCAAGTGCGGTCCGAGCGGCGCGCAGCGTCTCGTGCTCGGCCACGTCAAACGCTAAACGCTGCGCGCGCCTAATGCGACAACTAATGTTTAATAGAGAGCCGGTCCGAAATGCAAATAAATAATTGAGCGCCGTGCCACATGCGTAGATGGCGGCTGAAGGTGCACAGTGCATGCGACACATTTTATAGCAGCGTCGTCGCCGCATTGCGCGGTGTTGAGGCCGTCGAATGGCGTAGGGTCGTCATTTTTTGGCGGACAGTCGAGGGGCAGATGATGGCAATTTGGTTTGATTGAGTGATATCGGGGAAATTAAGCGCAACGACGCCGACGATACTGAACAGCAGCTGAACCTCTTTGGAGGCCAGGCGCTGCGTGCATTGTTAATAGTAGTCGATGACTAAGTAGCCAAATGCGCTCATATCGAATGCAAGCGCTTAGTTGGCAGCGTTGGTAAGCGTGAGCAAGGATTTGGATCCTGAAACTTGCGGTGTTGTGCGGTTTCCGGCAGCGCCGAACTCAAAGCTTAAAATTTAAAATTGTTGATTTTCAGTGTTTTTTTTAAGTAAGCAATTTCGAATTGGATGAGTGCCGCCCAACTGGTTATGAAGCCAGGAAAAAGGAGTTTCGCTTGACTAAAGCCAGCCGCACTGAACCCTCATTGCAAGAACGCAACTGAAACCTTAACGATTTGTCACAGCAGTTGGTTGGTTGTTGGCGAGCAGACGCCGGTGAGGCAGACGTTGTCGCTCGAGTTGCGAGCAAAAAACAGAAGGAAGTCGTAGCTCGAGTGGCGTCCTTCGGCGTAGTTGTGCGTAAACGGCAGGTTGCATGAATACAACGTGCATGCGTATGTGTGTGTGTGTGTGTGTGTGTATGTGTGTTTGATTATGAATTGAGGCGTAAACAGTCAATTGAGTGTTAAAATTCCCTTTTTGCGGTGTCGAAATCTGTCGCGCCTTCTTTTGCATATCGTACGCACACACACGCACACACAACACACACACACATATAAATAATGTTCAAATTTTTCACAGCCCAACACGCCACTTTGCGGTGTCGCCGAAGAGCACTTGTGCGGCATGGCACAGCGCCCTCGAGTGCACCCCCGCCCCCTCCTCATACGAAAAGCGTTGCGCGAAACGCGTCCTGAAAAAAGGGTTCAAGTGCTCAGGCGGCATCAGCCGCCGTTGGCACTGTGGGCAAAAACAATTTAATAAAATTCGCAGCGGGGAAATGTATGTATTATTTTTTCCACCCGATGCGACTGTCAAGCAGGCTCGCGGCGACCTCTTCGCGTCTTGGGTGCGCAAGTGCCAAAAAAAAAACCATGGCGCATGCGAGTGTTTAGCGCCAATCGGAAATTACAATTTGCCAAAACGGAAATCATTGAACGGCAAACGCCGCAGCTGAAGAGCAAAAATTAATTAGCGTGAAAATATTTGCAAAATGTTGAAACATACATACACATTCACACATGCAAATGCAGCAATCGTGGCTAAATTGAAGAAGTGCAACAACACGACTTTGTTGTGCGGATGTACACACATACATTCCTCCGTACGAGGAGGAACAGAGCGTCGTGTGCACGTGTCCTTGTTTAAGAAGCGAAGATGGTGCACAGCATTATAGACACACACACATACATACGTAAACGCCTGTTGGGGAAATCGTCAATTTGGGAAATTAAATTGTAGAAACATGTATGTAAAGGCCCATCAATTTGGTGTTCTTTCAAGCAGTCAATTTTAATGTCGAGATTTTTGTTACGTTACGTCGTTGCAAAATGTTAATACTGATTTCTTCTGATTGATTTCAGAATTACTTTACAAGATTTTTATAAGATCAAAAGACATTAAATTGAATATTGTAAAAAATAAAGTTTTGTAGAAATAATTTCAAAAAGAGGTTGGTATGATTTGCAATAATTTTTTAAAATGTTGAATGATTTGTTTGTTGTGTCTAACTTCTTGGCCAGCAATCAATATTAATATTGATTTCTTCTGATTGATTCTAAAAAATTTCACTTTACAAGATATTTTCATGATCAAAAGACATTCAATTGAATATTGTAAAAAATTAAATTGTGTAGAAAATATTTCAAAGAGGCGTTGGAATGATTTGCAATAATTTTTTAAAATATTTAATGATTTGTATGTTGTTTTTAACTTCTGCTCAATATTAATATTGATTTCTTCTGATTGATTTTTGAAAATTTCACTTACAAGATATTTTCATGATCAAAAGACATTCCATTGAATATTGTAAAAAATAAAACTATGTAGAAAATACTTCAAAGAGGTGTTGCAATAATTTTGTAAAATGTGAAATGATATTTGGTTGTTTTTGACCTCTTGACAAACAATCAATATTAACAATGACTTCATCTTATTGATTGTTGAAAGTTTAAAAAGAGCAAAATACATTCAATTGAAAATTGTAAAAAGTAGAACCTATGTAGAAAATATTTAAAAAATTGTCTAGTACAATTAAATCCTCAAGGATGTTAGTATGATTTTTGATGGATTTTAGAAAGATTTTTATTTTATGGTAAAAATTTTAGATTGTTTGAAGCTCATGAAATGTGATATGAATTAATTAATTACTACTAATTAAGCATTACTAACAAAAAATGTCTTTTCCAGGACACTGAATTTATTTTGTCCGCAAACGTGTTAACACTAGAAACTAGAAACCTACAAAGACTACATATTATATCCGCTAACATATCGAAAAGTACACATTGAATTTTGCTAATAGTAATTATAGAATCCTAATTTTAGAGCCCTTTGTAGAACCCGATAAAAAAATAAAAGTCCTCAAAGCAAATGTTGATTGAAATACTAAAGAAAATACAGAATATTTAAAAATTAAAAACCGTCAAAATGACCGCAATGGTCTTTCTAGTGTTAAGAGACGACCTCTTGTCATGCCCCGTGAAACAGTTACAGTGCGGTTTACCCAATAAGGACCAGGAGCATGAAAGAGTTGGCCAACACTTTAATTGTTTTATTGTTTCCGATTGCGAACGCACAAACAGATAAACAAAGACACAAACGTTCAAAACACATTTACATATTTTGTAACCACGCACAGTGATTCGTTCCATAGACAAAATTCCAAAAATTTATAGTCTCAGAATTTAACGATTTTGATGTCATTTGAAAGGTAAAACTCCAACTAAGAAAACCCAAAAAAATCTGTGCAAAAAATTAATTAGTGTCTGTGCCAAAGCAGCTCAAAGTTGAAATTTTTTTCACAAAAAAATGTAAACACATATTATCTGTTTTTTAGTCTATTGAGTAAAACAAATTTTTTAAATACATGGTTACCAAGAAGTTGCTAAAACTTTCAATATAGATTAAGAAATGATGTGGCCATTTTCGCTTTTAATGTTTTCTCAAAATTTACAAAGCTGAAGCTTTTACTTCACTTTTAATTTAAATTATTTTATTAAATTAAAAATCTGAAAATTGGCAAAACTTAGAGTAAAATATCTAAAAAGTATGTGAAAATATGTTCCTGGATTTTTTTTATTTTAAGAAGCATTCTTTCTTTGTCGGATAATGTAATAACATCCTTCGATATCTTCCGATCTCAGAAAATAATTCAATTTGAAAAGTGGTCTAAACACCTATTTTTCTACAAAATTTATTTTTTAATCCCTAAAAGTATGCAATCAGCATGAAAAATTGAGAAAACTACAGAAATGCAAAACATACATCAATTATTATCGTTTTTATTGTAAAACTAAAGGTTCCTCATACAATTTCTGTTGCTCCTTGCAATTATCAATGTTGACGTGACTGATTAAATGTAAAATCTTAAAATCTAGCCAACACAATTAGAGCTACAGCTTTCCAAAAATGAAGAAAATTGCAAATTCAAGTCTCAGGCATTGCCAAACTACAAAAGTTTAAGAAAAACAAAATGGAGATTTCAATTCAGCAGATCATGATTAACTAGTATACAAAATTTTATTAAGAACAGACCACTCCTTCTAATTTTGTCCCGCGGTTGTATGGAGTCGAATCACTGTGCAACGAGTCAAAAGTTGGCGCTTTTGTGCCTAAAAATTTATTGCATTTTCTGCACATCGATTATTTGCGCATGAACGCTAAACACTGCAAATGACTACATACATACATACTTCTAGTAAATATATGGACATGCGACTGGAAAAGTGTGTAGATTGCCAGCTGCAATAAATAACAAAAAAAGTAAATTTTCGCATTCAAATAAATAAATGCTTCGTGCGTTTAGTGTCGACTAAAAAGTAGAATCTGTTAAGGTTTCAGGGGGTCGGTGTAAATGAAGAGATTTCGTACTGACTAAATGAACACACGCACACACACATAAACACATTTGTGTGTTGCTGTATGCAGGAGTATTCGGTGCGAATTTTATTTTGCTTTGCGCCGATAGTGATTTGGTTTTTGCTTGGTTTTTTTTTTACCTGGCCACAATATTATGGCAATTGCAATAAGTGTTAGTTGCAAACTTTTTACACAAGCGGCCAATTTACGTAATTCGTTTCGGAAAATTCGCGCAAATAGTTGAAAACTTCGCATGATTCGCACACGATTAGTGCGCAGCGTTGTTGTGGCGCGTTGGCGTTGCGTTTGTTTGCCACCAAAACAAAACTATTTTAAATAAAGAACATCAACATTAACAACTGCCACAATAAAAACAACAACAACAAAAACAATAAAATTAGCAACTACAAATCGAAATGATAGCGCCAATGCAATAATTACAATTGAAAGTTAAAAGCGGCCAACTTTTATTCGGCCCTAAAGGAAATTAGCGGCGGCTAACGCTGCCAAACACGGCAACGCGTCGAACGATAACGCAACAAAAACGATGCAATTGCACCAATCGCTGACGTATCATCACGTGCGTTTCGACTAGAATAGGTTCGCGCACACACACACACACATGGATACATACTATATACATGTATACATACATGTATGTGAATGTAGCAATTACACTGTGAAACTTCAACTTCAATGGAAATTGGGTATTGCCATGAAAATGGAAGTTTGCGGGAATGAGGTTTTCCAATATTTCTGTAAAATTATTCAAGAACTCAAATGCAAAGGACACTTAAATGCAACCAAATGCTCTCCTCCTATAACGTACAAAAAAAATACATGGAACAATAAAGTTGAGACCCATGAAACACTGGGCACGGCTAGAAACGTTTCCATCTCTCCACGTCTCGTCAGGTCTGAACACAGCGCATAGATATGTTCAATACAGATATGTATGCAATATGTAGAACAACTGCACTTTGTATACTGTTCTGCCCAATGTTTGAATTTGTTTTAATTTTTTAAACTATAACTGCCCATATTTTAAGCATTTCGTCCATTTCACAACGCCACGATTCAACACCAATCAACAACAACACCAATTCTCAATTTCAGCCTTTGAAGTCAGCTAAATGTGGATATAATAAATTAAACGAAATGGAACCAAGTATTTCCGTAGTAGCCAGACGAAAGCTTCCAGCAGAGACATGTGGCATAGAGTTCAGGCACTTGTCACCCAACGAAAAGTGAGCAATAAAATGTAGTAAAACGATATCATTTCATATGAATAATTCATTGTCTTGGCATGAATGCATTATAGGTAATAAAATGCACTGCGAGACAGCGAGGCAGACGTTCGTCAAATGGAAAAATGTTAAACAATGACGGGGGAGGACAAGAATGTTTTAGATGTTTTGACCATCACTGCAATTGTGTCGGTAGTGGCTGCCAATGTATTGGTTTGCATATGTTGGGGCGCACAGTGCCTCAGCAGTGAGCAAAATGATAGTTATACAGTATTTCGACTTTTTGTCGGCTTTTCTAGTTTTGACATCAGTTCTATAGTAATCAGGGACCGCTGATTTCGAATCAGCAAACCGTTTTTAAAACTAAGTTTACATTTTCGCCAAAAATGGGCGTGTCACTTTTTGGGATTTTTCTTGACTTTTATTCATGTTTTCGATTGTAATTTCTAAACCAATAAACTGGTTGACATGATTTCAACTTTGTGGCATTTACAACACCTCACGACTTCTTTTCCAATGTAATTTATTTTTATAAGTTTTAAAATTCCGCGCTAATTGGACCTCAAAGTCGAAAAATATGGAAATTCAAGGCGTTTTCTTTGATGTTGCAAAACATGCACATTTTTCGTAAATCAATTAACGAGTCAATTGTTAAATGAAAGCGGAAACATCAAGCCAAATAATTTGGTATGATTCCCATTCTCATCGAAATAATAGCAAAAATGTTCCATAGCAATTTTCATAATTTTTCATCAGGGAGTTTTTTAAGAAAATAATTGCAATGTAACTATTACAATGCAATATACATTTTATTTGTTGATTGTAATTATTATTTGCGTTAGTTAATTTTTACTTGACTTAACTGTTATGAGAAACAAATGTTTGTTTCGTTCTCGATAATTATTATTTTGGGAATTTTTTTGTTTACGTTGCTTCATAACTTTTATTTATGACATTTTTTATTTACGTTACCGATAACTATTATTTTGAGACAGTTTTCTTTACGGTGCTTCATAACTTTTATTTATGATTTTTTGTTATTTTCGAAAGACAATTTTTTTACGTTGCTTCAAAACATTTATGAAAGAAATTCTTTTTTACGTTGCCTTACCACATTTTGAGTATGAATTGATTTTTAATTATTTATTTGCAGGTGGAAATTAGGTTTCTGCAATTAATTTTGTCAATTTAAAACAATTAAAAATCAATGCATATCCAAAATGTGCTAATTCAACGTAAACATTTTTTTTCAAAATAATAGTTATCGGCAATGTAAATGAAACAAAAAAAATCATAAATAAAAGTTATGAAGCAACGTAAAAAAAAATTCTCAAAATAGTAGTTATCAGTAAAGTAAATTAAAAAAGTCATAAATAAAAGTTATGAAGCAATGTAAAAACAAAATCTCAAAATAATAATTATCGACAAAGAAAAATATACTTTTTACTTATAAGAGTTATTATGCAACTCAAAAATATTTATTACATGATATTATTTATAGCCGACGTAAACAATTTCTTATTGGGAATAATTATTATAAAGCAATAATTATAGAAATTTCTTAAATTAAGGCAATTTTTCTGTTCCCAAAAATATGGATAAATAATTATTTTAACATAAGTAGGTCTCTGTTTTCCATACATTTTCCTTTAAAAATTAGAGGCATCAAAATATGCTCCTTTATACGTTCCATTTATACTTAGTTTGGAATACAAGCAAAAAACAAAAGGATTTTGAATTGCTCGAAACAAAAAACTATATAAAAGTTGAATGAAATACAGTAGACGTTCACAAGTTTGAACTCTCGCAAAGTCAAATGTGCCAGAAATGATTGTTCAAATTTGCGAGCTGTCGGAAAATTTGCCTGAGAATTGTTGGTTGAAATTGTTAAATAGGTCCTCTGACCAATACGACAAATAAATAATAATGTGGCAAATAAATCAAATCATAGAGAGAATCGAAAAATGAAAGATGATGAAGAAGATTCTGAACATGAACTCAGTAGCGATGACTGGGTTTTAGAAAACTACGAAGTTCATATCGTTGATGAGCTACTAACGATTTTTTATTCAACAGTCATTGAAAGTGTGGATTATTTATTAAAATGGTGGCAAAATTGTGAGAAGTTTTTCGCAAACCATGTGACTAAGCTTTTCATAATGACATCGTTAAATTCATTATAAAACTTTTTACAATAAAACTTGTTCAAATTGCCTAAAATTTAAGTTTTTAGATGCAGTTCACTGTTTTAGTTACTTTTTATATGAATTAACAAAAGGTCAGACGTTGTAAAGCTGTTCGAATCTGTGAGTGTCTACGATGCAATATTTAAAATGAAACTATAAAAATGCATTTTTGTATTTTGCAACCAAAATATTTCAACTCAACTATGAACGTTTATTTGCTGCAACCAAGGATAGCAAATGTCATGGGGTCAAGCAAAACAAGGGACATATATCATATACAAAAGTAAAATACTCGTACATGGGAATGTGTGTGACTTCAACAAGTAACTGTAAGGGCAAAAGAAAGTATGTATTAAACACATGAATATAAAAAACAACAACAATACCAATTAACAGCACCCACCACCAAAACTACTAGCAAGACCGAGAGACAGCCAGACAAGTGGTTGGTCTTTTTTAGCACCTCGGCCGCTGACTGAAAAATATTTGCAAATATGAATGTATGCAAATTTTTGTATGCATAATAATATACATACATCATAGATACAAAAGTGTGTATGTATGTGTTATTAGGTCTATGGTGCTGGGTTGTTGCTGCTTGGCCACTTGTAAGGTTGCCCCAACCAGGAAAGATTGGCATTTGATTGACGTAAATTTCCTGTGGAATAAATTAAAGCATTTGACTTGTGTGTCAGTTGGCGGAAAATTCGTGAAAATTACACTGTGTAGCATAAAATGATGAAAAGGGAATTGGGAAACTAAGAAAGAGAGATGAATTAATAAAACAATAAAGTGGATATTTTCGAAACTCTCTAAATCAATGTCGATTTTGTTAATTTATCCCAAAAATTTTATACTACATATTACAGTGAAACCCGCTTAAGTGCCCAACATTTGTGAGCACTATGCATTTTTTAATAAAATCTGAAGAAAACTCCCCGCTTAAGTACCTAACCTGCATAAGTACCACAATTTATTGTGCTCTAATCTTAATTTTACCTATACTTTTCCCCTTTTGAGTGCACTTGTAAAAAATTTAAAAACGATTTTCATGTTTCCAATTCAACGGCACAGGTAACCAAAAATGAATGCATACAATTTTTTTTGTTTCTTGCATAGTAACTTCGACAGTTAAGAAGATTTAATAAATACATATTTTCGTTCTTCATGTTCACGTTATTATTTATTTATTTAAGAAATTTTATTATATTTTTTATGAAAAAAAAGAAGTTCATCTTTACTTATTTAGTTTCGGTTAAGTTGCTCTCTGCTTAAGTGCCTGAAACATCTTGTATTTTTAAGTAAGGCACTTAAGCGGGTTTCACTGTATTATTAATTTTGTTAGTTTCAAAAGATATACTAAAAAGTTAGAAAAGAAGAAAAAGAAGGTACCAGGTACATATGACCGGGTTTTTAGAGTCTGTGCAGACATACCTATGACTGCATATATCCGTACTTCCTCTTAAGGATCCATGACTCAATTCTAACCGGGTATCGGTTAATCGTACAGTCATTATTGGGTTCGATTTTATTCAATAAAATTTATTATAAAACTCAATAAATCTCTGCGTATTTCGCCAAAGAATATTTTAAGCTTTACTCTAAAAACGAACAACGTTCGGCACAATGTTGTTGCTGTCATTGCCATAACTGGCCGAGTGATAATTAAATTGAGTCTACTGTTCGTACACGCACACACCGCACATGCCAACGGCCACACACACACACACACACATGTACGGTCTGTACGTGTGCATGTGTTGGTATGGCATTGCGGTTGTCAGTTAATTTGCAATTTTGCTGGATTTTGAATTAATATGATGCAGAAGCATTAATCACATTAAGTATGAAAACGTATGAATTCGTATTTCTTTTTAATTGAATCCCAAATTCCATGTTGGCACTTGAGCAGCTGTCCGCTCGTCGGCTGTCGTTGTGCCGCTGGGATGGGCTGATTGCCGCGAGTGAGGTTCGTGCAGTCGTGTCGCCGCGTATTTGCCGTTAATTGTCCGTTATTATTCTTATTTTTATAAATTGTTGCAGTTGTTGTTCTTGCCGTTGTTGCTGTGCTGTTGCGCATTGCAATTATTGACGGAAAATACATTGATGGTAATGTGGAACTTTGTGCGACACATTGACCGCAACAATCATACAATTCCAGCCACAACACCGAAGCTCAAGTATTGGCATCAGCAGATCAACTCGACCAGCAAACAGTTGTGCCAGGAAGCGGCACAACAACGCTGCCAGGCGAGAAGCGATCATGTGAGCGTTCAGCTCGTCAGCGACAGCGCCAGTTCCAGCCTTCCTGTTGCGTTGGTTTGCCACATTTGCAAATTAAAATTTCATATTTACGAAAATGAAATAATTTAATTCGTATCACATTTCCATAATTGTAAATGCTGACTTTATAAAAATTAAACTACGATTCAATAACGACGGTCAACATGTGGGCACTGCTATCGGTTTTCGTTGTGTCTTGTTCGCTCGTTCGTTGCCTTACTCTGTTAAATTTAATAAGGAAAATCTTTATGGCCCAAACACATTCAAGACGGCACCGACACGGCCACCCAACTTCGAGATGGCGCCGGCTTTGACCGTTATCACAACGGCAGCAACAATCATATTTATGAGTTTCTAAACACAAATTTTACCTAACACATTACCATTTACCGTTGTACAATCAATTTCAAACAAATGACAATGTATACTAATTTCTATAACTAGTAAATTTTAACTGAAATAGTAACAAAATTTTAATTGTTGTTCAAAGAACACCGAAAAGTAAGAAAACTGCCTTTAAAAATATTTGTTTTAAGGGGTTATATACACTTGCGCGCGAGAAAAAAAAGGCATTTTTACGATTTTTTTTTGGAAACTTTTCTTAAAACACTAAATGCCTATTTATTTATACACTTCGAGAGATGCTTCATGATTTTTTTCAAATGAAAATATTTATAATACTAGTCACAGTAGCCATTATGCCAAAACACAATTTTCCCAACATCGTCCGCGGTGACCATGATAACGAAGGATCTGCTCATTTGAAATACAAAAACCAAAAAAATGTATGTAGTTTACACCTATACGCTGTTCGTGAACGAAGGATTTTGCAAAATAAAATTTTTTTCGAAAATTATGATCGTCTTTCTAAAAAGTTCGAGTTTTGAACGTATAAAATTCGGGTTTTTACATCAGGAAAAAAAAAGTTTTGCTTCAAATAATATTGTTTTTAATAAGCCTGGAAAATTTCAGACTGATCGAGTTAACGGTTCTTTAGTAATCGTGGTCACCGCAACCACACTTTTTGAAAAAAACAGTTTCGAGATAATCGCTCGTGAAGCGTGACTCGCCGTTGACTCGTAGTTGCAGATAGCGCGCTATCAATAGCTGCCAATCTGGTTCTAATGCTCGGATCTTTATGATTTTTGGGGAAAATATTCTCTAAGATATGTACTTTCAGAAAATGCAAAAAAAAAATTTTCGATTTTTTTGACCAACGCAAGTGTATATAACCCCTTAAAGCAGTGATGCCAATTGTTAGAGAAATAGAGAATAGTTCTATTTTTGGCGATAGCAACAACTGTGTTCGGTGTTCGTCAAAATAATCGTTTCCATACGAACGTTCTAATTCTATATTTTGACAGATGTAGTCGTGTCGCTGCCGTCGTTTATGTGTTTGGGGCATTAGTCGTTACTTATTTAAGATATTGTCAGACGTAAGAAGTTCAGAGAAGCCTAAAGGAAAGACCAGAAAAGATCTGCGCTTAGACATGGATGTCTCAGAAGTCATGGGCGCGATTTGCTGCTTTCAAACATACACGAAAAATCTAATTGATAAAAAATCAATTTAATATTTTGGCATTTTGGAAAATAAAACAATGGCTTAAGAATGAAATAACCTTGTATTAACGGTCTATATATAATCGTCTTTAGTATCCGACCGAAACATCTTTTTTGGGCCGAAACCGAAACCGAATTTCGGGTTTTTTTTAATATTCGGCCGAAACCGAAACAGAAACCGAAACAATTTAGTTGAAATGAAAATCACAATATCAAGCATTTTTTTCAACAAACGAATTTTACATTAAGTAAATAAAGAACAAACAAACATAATTAAATAAATAAATACGTATTAATAAAAACAATTTATCAATTTTTCAAAAACATAAACATGAAAAAATCACCCTTCGTACCTTACTCGCAAATATTCAAAATTAAATAATTTAATATTATATGCTAAAAAAAAGTTTATTTACATTGGTGGCATCTAAATTACTCCTACTTTTACTATATATCTGCTACAAATAAAATGTAAAAAAATATTCTAGAAAGTTTCGGTTTCGGCCGTTCGGCTATTTTGTGGCCAAAACTGAAACCGAAACCACTTATTTGGGCCGAAACCGAAACCGAAATTTCGGTCGGACACTACTTTTTACTAAGATAATTTTTTTTTTAATTCTAAATTTGTGAAAACTTCAAGGTATGAGAATGGTTTTTTTTAGGGATTTGCTTCAGATCTGCATCCGCATTTTTCCAACATCCACATCCGCATCCGCAAAAATAAATTTTAAAAATTCGCATCCGAATTTTTTTATGTATTGGATGTTTAATATTTAGTGTATAAATTTAATATTTAGTGTTTAATATTTTGTATACAAACGATTCCTGACATCCCTGCTTTTGGAATTTTCAAAAAATGTTTAGTGATGCCAATTTAATAAATTAGGCTTTTTAAGACGATTTGTTTTATTAGCATTGCTATGTTCCACCTTTTTTGAATAGTTGCAAACACTTGTAAGAAGAACATAAGTCAATTCGAAACGACATCAAAAAAAATTCAACACGAACTCGAAGCAAAGCCAAGGAAAAATAAGCAAATCAATAAAAACTCGCACAAGCAGTGTGTAGAATTTTTTTTTTTTTATTTTAAACACGAACAAACGCGCAGGGAAGAAAACGCGGATCAAATTCGGTTGAAGCTTAACTTCAAGCGAATTTACCTGCTTGAGGAATCACTTGCAGTCTGTGCACTCTGATCAGTATTCAAAACTGAAAGACAAATTTTAAAATAATATTTTTTCCCACCCATCCCTAATTTTTTTGTATTACATATTTGTTAAAACATAAATAATATAACACTGTGCGAAAAAATCGATATACTCGCGAAACTAGGGGCCAAATGTAGTAAAACTGCGTTTTTAGTTTTTCTCTCTGACGCCAGGATTTTTTTTAAAGGACTTTGAAATTTCAAGGACATGTTGATTTCAAAAAATTATTTTAAAAATTGTGCACATTGTAGAATAACAATATGGGTATCAAATGAAAGAGAAAAATCCTTAGAATCTTAAAAAAATTTAATGTTTTGGTGCAAAAGGACGAAGAGGTGTTGAAAATGTCCTTTTAAAACTTTATCCTTGCATATCCTTGGAAATTTCCAAGAGTTTTTTTGAAAAAAAATATATCTTAAGGACTAATATGTACACTACTACATCCTTGAAATTCGTCCTTCTAACTTTATTAATTAAGGATATACAAAATTTAATACTTTAGTACTTTAATACTCAAGTTCTACTCAAAACTTATAACTAGTGTCCGACCGAAACCACTTTTTTGGGCCGAAACCGAAACCGAATATTCGGTTTTTTTTTAATATTCGGCCGAAACCGAAACCGAAACCAAAACTTTCTAGTTGAAATAAAAATCACCATATCAAGCACTTTTTTCAACAAACGAATTTTACATTAAGTAAATAAAGAACAAACAAACAAACATAGCATAAATAAATAAATACTTATTAAAAAAAAAACAATTTATTCATTTTTTAAAAACGTAAACATGAAAAAGTCACCCTTTCGTACCTTACTCGCTAATATTCAAAATAAAATAATTTAATATTATATGCTAAAAAAATACGTTTATTTACATTGGTGGTATCTAAATTATTCCTCCTTTCACTATATATCTGCTACACAATAAAATGTAAAAAATATTCTAGAAAGTTTCGGTTTCGGCTATTCGGCCATTTTTTGGCCGAAACTGAAACCGAAACCACTTATTTGGGCCGAAACCGAAACCGAAAGCGAATATTCGGTCGGACACTACTTATAACCAACAAGTTGTATACTATAAATGCATCATTGATATTACTTAACGACTTCTTGTTGTTAACTCAACCTGCGAATAAGAGAGCTGTGACTCCGATGGCTACTCGAAATACATCCGTGGCATATTATCTGAAGGAACTTGGCCGAGTGGCAAAAGGAGGAAAACCATGAAATGTGGCAGCCATAATGAATACACATACACACACATATACATACTCTATGAATAATTTTATTTTAATTCATCGAAAAACGATGGCAGTAGCGACAAAAAATCGACAGGAATTCAACCGCAATACAAGGCAATTAACCATTTTAAGCGTTACACCACGACTGAGCGTCAAACTATGGCATTGTTAATTTCATGCAGCGTCGTAGTCAAGAGGGACAAGGATTAAAATCTGAGATGATAATTCATTGAAGTTGAGAAGCTTTTAATGTATTTTAAAATTGTGAGTTGTGAACGTCTTACAAACCACTAAGTGGTAAAGATTATTAGTCAAAGATTGTTCAGTGATCTCGCCGAAGGTGCTGCAGGATAGGGTGGGTCGATTCCGGACTTTTTTCGATTCGAGATTTCTAATAGTGCGGAAAAGTTGCCTTAGTACTTCGTGATTCCAATGCAATTTTTTGTTTTGAGATCGGACTGCATCTTCAACCCCAACTCCGGCCTTGAAATTTCGGAAATTTGCCTAAAATCGTGAAATTGCCTACCTAGCGCCTGAAATACGCCTCTCATGGCAAAATGTATAAAAGAAAAGTTGTTTGTCGCATCATTAGCTACCGAAATGGTATTATGATCATGGCCGTAGGACGAACCGTTCCCGAGATACGAGCGAAAAGGCGGCGCCCCGCAGCGCAAGGTAAAAATCGGCTTGCGGCCACACTTCTCCCTGAATGCGCCCACAATGACGCCGGCGCTGCGGAGATGTGTTCTGTGCTTCACGCGTCGGGTCGGACCGGCCGGGCCGCTCCCCCCGTCCCGTCTCGCTCTTCCCCCATCTCTCTCCCCTCCCCGCCAGACACTAGACTAGACTCCCGCTGCGCGCCGGGCGCCACCAGCTTGCTCCGTCGTGTATTCCCCTGCGCCATACGACACGTTCGGACAGGTCCCCACACAAAGATTCTTTCATCGAGTTCCTTCACTCTTGTCGTTGATTTCGCCGAGTGCTATCACTTACATTCTCTGAACAGAACACAAAACTCAACATGTCTGTATCTAAATTTAAATTTAGACAGAAATGTCCTGTGTTTGGCATATATCCGTACGATCTCACTGAGTCCCAGCTACCCAGTTACCAGGATGTTCTTTTGTATTATCAGTTTGAAAGATTTCGTATAGGGCGACTCCGAGGTGACAACTATGAACCTAGGAGTAAAGAGGTTTCAGAAATAGTTGCAAAAATGGTTGAAAATATTTTCAAAAAGTCATCTATTCCGATAGTGTCACACACCAGAGTTCTACAAATGCTCACCACAGTCAGAAAGTTGGCCCTTGACCGTCTTCTAGCAGCCAGAGAAGCAGAGACTGACACTGTAAATGGATGGGTTAGATGTAATAAAGTGCCAAAGCTGAATTTCAAAGCTAATAATTATTACGATATGATTAACTGGAAGACTATTACCTTGACTGTTCCACCAGTTCTTCGTTCAGTTTCTAACGAAGAGCTCATAAAAGGGTTGTCGGGAGACACTGCAGAGATATGGAAATTTAGTGAATTCCCCTCTCACACCGTGGCAGTCGAGAGAACCGTCAAACTGGTGACAGAGGCATCTTCTAAAGTTATTGGCCCCAGTCTCGTGATCGTTTTATACGCTCTACACTGAAATCTAGGCAACAACTGCCAAAGTTTAGTACAAAATCTGATTTTAGCTGTCGAACTTGTCCCTCAACGATTTCCAACGTCGGGACACGCCCCATTTGGCAGTAAAAGCATCAGCAAGATTTTGCCAGGCAATATTTTTCTTTTTTTCCTTCAAAAATAATTATAATTTTTCAAAAACAGCTGATTGCGCCGCCAAGTGCTGCCCATCGTAGACCAGAGTTGCCAAAAAATCAGACTTGTTAAATTTATATTTATCGGGCAGTTGAGAAAACGAAAATAGTTACCGGGCACTTTAAAGTGATCTTTAGCTAAAGGTCACTTTAGCTAAAGGTCACTTTATCGGTAAGTTGAGAAAACGGCCCTAGGAGTCGTGTTCATTTGCTGACGACAGATTATTTACCGTTCGATCAGTTTTGCGTATTTATCTCAGATAGAGCTTTATGTCCATGATAAACACAGTTAATACCCATGTTCTGTAGAGTCTATTGTATGCAGCGCCAATTCAGCTTTTACAAACGCTCTTATATGTTAAGAGTTCAGATACTTATTTTAAACGAGTTCTACGGACCGAGCTGGTTATTAATCGCTGCCACCTTTGATCAATGAACTTCTATGAATTTATGCGATCACAGCTTTCCAGTGGGCCCGTTGAGATAAGATTCCATTATGAATTATAAAACAGTCATAGCAGTCGCTATCATTTTAAAGCGTAATTGGAAATAAATAGAGTTTATTATAAAACCTACCTACTCACATACAGTATCCGTACTTCGCACTAGCTCAAAACAAATAAACGTCTGGAAAACTTACGTCTACGTAAATAAATAAGTATATAAAATGTCATTGCTCGTCTCTAGCTACCCAGGCTCCGCTGCTGACTAATAGTAGTTCTCCTGTCGGTTCGGCTCGATTGTGACCCTGGCATAAGGACTGCCAGCGCCCACTCTTCTGCGCAGTGCGACTCCACCGTGGTTGGGCCTTAAGCACATTACTATGAAATAAATTCCGATCGAGCAGATGATTATGAGGCCGAAAACGATCAGGCCGTAGACCCAACGCGGGAACCGGTCGCAACTAAAGTCGGTAACTTGTGCACTCGTCAGCCGTTTGCCCCGCAGCCGGGACGGATTGAAACAACGGCCATTGGTGTCCAAGCGCAGCGCCTTGATCCACACTAGCTCGCAATCACAATGCAGCGGCATGCCGTTGAGGTCCAGTTCGGTGAGTTGTGAAAAAATATTTGCGAAAGTCGAATTAAGGGAACGCAGACCAGTGCCGCGAAAAATGATGGACCGCAGTGCCGGGTACCGCACACCGTTGCCGAACGCCTGGCCACTTAACGCGGTCAAGCGTCGGCAATTCTGGAAGCTTACCTTCTTCAGCGACTGCAGCGGCACGAAGGCGTCGTCCTCAATGAACTTTAGACGCGGCATGTCCTCTATGTAGAGCTCGCTGAGTGCGGCTGGCAGCAGCTTTGTGTCGTTCGGCAACAACGATTGAAATAGATTCTCGCTGATGTCGAGCTTCTCAAGGGCGGCGGGCAGTTTCTCGGGCATCTTTGTCAGCAAATTGCGTCGCAGGTTGAGCTCCACAAGTGGTGCCTTTATTGGCAGCACCATGTCGGAGAGACTGCAGGCCTCCACGCGCAGAGTGTGCAGCTTCGCATTGACGCCGAAGGCGCGGTAAAAGTCGAGTTGCTGTATGCCGTCCGTCTGGTTCAGTTGCCGGTTCCAGGACAGGCTCAGCATCTCCAAGACCAAGAGGGGTCGAAACAGCTGCAGCCCAAGCGCGTGTAAATTGTTGTGCGACATATCGAGCACCTTCAGATGGGCCAGCTGATCAAACGCATTCACCTCAATCGACTGTATGCTATTCCAGCCGAGGTAGAGCTCACGCAGATTTGAAATCTTCACGAAGTTCTTGTTCACCACCACGGTAACGTTGTTGTGCATCAGGTTCAGCTGACGCAAGCTGTCACTGGCGAACACGGGCACACTGTCCAGCGAGTTCCACGATAGGTCCAGTGAGCTCACATAGAGGGGCAGCACCTCCGTCAACTCCGATGACTTCAGATCCTTGTAGCTGCAATCGATGGTCACGGCGGATATGCCCCAGGGCTGGGTGCAGTCGTTGTTGCACTCGCACGACCTGCGAGTGTTTCTGTGCTGCTCCGGGTAGCAGAAACGATCCGTCCCATTGCTGTCAATAACTTCGGCTTGCGCTCCGATCGAAAGTGCTAGCGCCAATAAAGCGATGAGTAGTAGCCGCGCGCTCATGTTTCCGCACTGACTTACTGTGACTCTGTGCGGCACAAATTTCAACTGGTGCGGTGTGTGCAAATGCACTGCCACAGCTATTGTTTCCAGTCCTCCTTAGACTACACTATGCTTTATCTTATCTATTCGCTATGAGGTTTTCTGGAAAATTGTGTCGATATCGCTACAGCAACACAACACCTTCCAGCTTTCGCCGATAAGATATACTGTACAATAAATGTGTGTGTATGGATGTTATGCGTTAACCTAACTGTGCGAATGAAATGGCGTGTATTGATAATGATGTGTCTTGAAAGTTGTGATAACTGGCCTTATCGAAATGCTATCCCCCATTAATCAAGCTGAAATGCAGCTAAATATTTACCTAAGCTTTCTTTCGACTGAATTACACTACAAAGATTAGGTAGCCACATGCAACTAAACAGCGAGGCGTATTTTATAAGATGTATGCATTTACCGAATATTCGCTCGGTATGACTGCTTTCAAATTTTCATTAACTACGTAGTGTCATCTATCGCTAATTCGACCATTTACGCGTGCAAATTGCAACCGATGAATATTTTTTGTAGGGGAAGGGGTCGGTGTTCACATGTTATTATTGTAATAAACCTAAATTCTGATTATGTGTGTCCTTATCCGTCCAAAAATAAATGTGGCGGCGTATTAAACTTCTTCTTCTATATATATTATATATCTTCTTCTTCGTATATAAAAATCACATGCCACTAAAACTCGAAAATGGCTCGATCGATTTGAATAATTTATTTTGGGTTTTGTTTGCTTTGAATCATTGGCGGTTTAAAAACTTAAAAAAATGGTATTGGACGAACGTTGGATAAAGGGCGTGGCATTCTTTTACGATGCAAATTTTTCGCATAACTTTAGACCGAATTTAACATTTATCCGCACAATTCGACTGGAAGAATGGGATCAATGCCCACCCCACAAAGAGTGTGGCACCGCCCGGCCACGGCTCAAATTTTTGATATGGAATCGTTTTGAAATTACAAGTCGGACAACATTGAAATTCGACATTGGGCTACCCTTAGGGCGTGCCACTTCATTTCATAGGCGTTGGACAACGGCGGCTTGCGACCCACATTTTTTGCATAACTTTTATTCATTGTTTTTTTAAATGGTCGATCAATTTTGAGAATAGATTTGATTAAAGTGAATTTAATTGCATTTTGGGAACATTCAATTTCATCAGCCATTCTATTAAAGTAAATTGACTTTACTGGCTTGGACAAAATCATCTTTAGACCTAGTTTGAGGATTTCAATATTGTAAAGTCCTCAAGGAAAGTTCGATAGATTCGAAGAAGAAGACGAGCTTACATAGGTCGTCGAGGTCAGTCAAATGTGCGACGGTCTGCTTCACGTGAAAACCGCACTGATGACCAGTGAGCGACGGCTAATGAAAATATCGTGAGGCTCGTACAAGATGCGGCCAGTATTATTGGTCTCAATAAATTGGATTTGGAAGGTTAATTAGAATACATAATCGCTTATGAGAAGTTACAACCAACTCAATTTTTTTTTAGGTAGGCCGAAGTTCACCGAGTCATCTACATAGAAATAGAAATGTGAATTTATGTGCACATATCTGTTATAATTGAAAGTGTTCCACCACTTAAATCCTTTCTCCTCCTTCTTCCCTTTAGGTAAAACGAATGCCATTGATATATACTCGGAATTTTATAGTTTTCATTTTATTCGAGCATTAAACAATTATTTAGTATTTTCACTAATATTTTAACATCTCGCATGCACACAGCCGTTTTGCTTGTAAAGTTCGAAAGTCATTGATG